>APFE030989831.1:12646-36348 GCA_000404065.3 Pinus taeda
AATGGACAAGATTTTTCAACAAGAGAGGTGAGAAGATATTTATATTACCATTTTTTTTTCTTTCTTTTTTTCTATATCAACTTCATCTTAATTAATGTTTCACAAGAACCTTTATTTATTTAAATGTGTCGATCTATAGCTCAAGGGGCTCCAATATGATATATTCCTTCTGGTTCAGAGAAGCTTAGAACCACATTTTTGGTTAAGCCAAAGAAGGGAGTGGATAAATGCTAAAGCCTATTAGGTTAGCATGGCCATTATCTAAAGTTAACATTTAATTTTATGGATAGATAGATTCAACATGCCATAAACTCATTAACTTCATGGTTTCTTCCTTGAATGAACAAGTGTTCATGAAAGAGATGGATGATCTTGGAAAATACAAGGTTGTACAATATATAGGTGAGTTGTTAATTAAATTTATTGAAGATGTAGGTGTTGATTCTTGTGCGCAAATCATTATAGATAATGCACCTTTTTTAAAGGTTGCTAGCATGATTGTAGAAGATAGATATACACATATATTTTGGACACCTTTCATTGTCCATTCTTTGAATTTAGCAGTTAAATCTATTGCTTCCAATGTGGCATGGATAAAAATATCATTGAAGATACATGCCATATCTGCAATTTTGTACAAAATTATACCAATTCACTCACAATATACAAAGAGTACACACATCTGTCATTGTTTAAGATTGTGGATACACAATTTTCCTCTTCATTCATCACGCTTAAGAGGTTGGGGGAGGTCAGCACTGCTGTTGGAGCCATGGTTCTTTTAGAGCCTTGGTCTTTTTGGAGAAAAAGATATCAAGAAACTTCGAAAAAGATCAAGTATACAAATGATGGTTGGTGTGAGAGGGTGGATTGTACTACTAAGATCATCGACCCTGCCAGTGATATGTTGCTATTCACAAACACAGACCAACCCGAGAAATCTATAAGCAGTGGGATTCCATGATTTATTTTGTGAGTGCCCCGGGTATGAGACATCAACATAGACCTTTTTCACCACCATACATGATATTCTTGTTAGCATGTGGGACATGAAGTGCACATTTTTGAATTGCTTGGATTATTCATTGAATCCTACATACTACAACAATGAGTGGTTCAATGGTGGGCCTTCACAAAAATTCCCTCCTCACATGGATGTTGATATTTCACAGGCGAGGAAAGATGCATTTAAATGGATATATTAGGATATAGATCCCTTGATAAGGTAGAGGATAACTTTGCAAAGTTTTCCACTAGAAATGAGGATTTGGAGGATATGATGTTAATATCGATAGGGGGGATATGAAGCTCCATGCTTGATGGGAAACTCATGGGGCGACATGCCCTCATCTACAATAATTAGTTTCTCTCTCAAGTTTCTTCATCCTCTTATTGCAAGACGAATTGGAGTGCACCTGGGAATCTTTATAGTTTGTAGAAGAGTAAGCTTGAGCAGCACAAGGTAGAGACAATGGTGTATGTCCACAAAAACCTTCACCTTATTACAAGTAGATGAGTGGTTGATGGGAAAGATAAATATGTGGGATGTGTTTCATGATGATATGGGTTTGGATATCAATGTTGAGTTGGCATTGGCCAAATTGGATCTTAATGAATTGGTGATAGAGTTGGTCACTTTGATGATGGTGATCCTCTTCAGGGATCATCCTACATACCAACACATGCAAATATTAGATTGGATATAGAGGACGGAGAAGAGAGAAGTGGTGGTAGTGATGCTAATTTTAATGTTGATGACATGGGAGATGTGACTATCGTTCATGAGCTATGATATTCTTCCATCTTGATCTATAGTTCTAGTATCTACCTTGTTTTGTATTTTTTATTGGCATCCCCACCTATAGTAGAAATGAATCAATGATTGAATATCTATGTAATACATTTTGATTTTATCGAATTAATGAGAAAAATATGGTTTATGGTTTTAATTTCTTGCATGTTTGTTAATTTATTTTCATTGTTGTAGTACTAGTTGTATATATCATGGAATTCATATCATTATCATGCAAATATTTTAGTTTTTAAATTGAATGTCTCTCTCTCTCTCTCTCTACATATATATACACACACATGCACGCGCGCGCGCGCGCACACACACACACACACAATGTATCTTTTGTGTCCTATTTTTGGGTGGCCATGCTACGTGTTGGATACCTATATTTCCATGTCTTTGTATCCCATTTCATTGTGTTAGATGACCTTCAATATTTATAATGTCTTTCATTTATCCATATTCTCATAGAATGTAACTAAAAAGTGGATTATTTTTCAAGGGAAGCCCTATTTCTCACACAAGTGTTTTTGGATTATATGATTTCATTAATGGGTAGGAGGGGGAGGCCATGAATTTCAAATATATATATATACTATAGTAATTATATATATATACTAATTATAATATATATATATTATATATATATATATATATTTATATAATATATCTATATATATATTATATACTATATATATTAATACGTCTTTTTATTCCTGGTAATTTTTTGTGTCTTTTGGGGGGAAAGGATGTATATAATAATTCTAGTAGAAAAGCAACAATTATGTAAGAAATACAGTTTGTATGGGGAAGGCAAGGTGCCTTCATAGTCGTGTTTTTGTGTTGGGTTTTTTGGAATAAGTGCTTCAAGTTCAACAATGGATAGTACCATGTATTACTTTTTTATTAAAATGTTATAAATATTTTCTATGTGAGAAAACCTTACAAACACGTTGTGTGTCAAAAGCATGGAAGGAATTACACATCTACCTGATATTGAGCACCACACTATTTGAAGAATATTTTAAAATATAATGAACTTTCCCTTATTTTCAATCGCTTTACCCAACACCACACACCACACACACACACACCACATATTAACATATATACATATAATACATATATATCATATATACATATATACATATATAAACATATATACATATATATTTATATAATATAATATATATAATATATTATATATAATATATATATAGCTCACTCTCTGATTATTTTTTTTGGCCAATAAAAGGGTTCCTATTAAAGTTTTCCAAAAAGATTACAGAGTGTTTGTTTAGAAATTTAGTGTTCCTTTTGCCTCAACTGCGATCAGATTTGTTGGCCAAAAAGAACAACAAAATTGTTTTAAAAATGCTAAAACCTTCTTGATATTGAGAACTATATAATACCGAATGTTGAAAAAAATTACTGAGAGGGGGGGTGGGGGGGGTGGGGGGGGGGGGGGGGGGGTGGGGGGAAATCCAATAATTTTAATTAACTTATCTTCAATTTTAAATTCAAAATTCTATATGTGACTATTACTCAGATAAATCATGCATATACACGACTTCAATGAATGAAAAATATGTATATCCAGATAATTAAATTTTCATGAGTTCCAACAGATGTTTAAATTTAGCTATTGCATCATGATTTCATTATCCATTTATTAAGCACTAATTATGAGCAGTAAGAGAAGATAAACGATAAAACATGAGAAACACATCAATCACATATGGAAATTGGAATTTTAGGTACCTAATGTGGGATAAAACCACCGATGTTGTCATCTCTATCTTACTTCTTATTATATAAAGAAATGCTTCATTACATCTTGTATTGGCACAAAATCTTACCAGCACGCAAGCTCCAACCCGCCAGAGGCTACAAGCTCCACTCGTTTTCTACCACCCATTAGAAGGGAGCTACAACCCCCTGATCTCGTTTATCGGCTCCTACTAGAAGGTAGATTCTACCCCTCACTGATGGATACAACCCTCAATACCTTCTGGACCACGTTTCATAATGTTTCACACTGGGTCCACCTATCACTCAAAAATAAAAAAACATGCAGGCCACTTTTCATCAAATTTTCACACTAGACCCAGACCAAAAATAATCTCAAACCAATATATCAAAATGAATCAATGATTTTGAATCACCAATGGATACCAATCACCAATAAATTGAATCATAAAAGCAATTGAATTACTAAATACTAAACCAATCCCAAGTTACCAATAAACCAATAACTAATCAAATCAAGACCAATCAACCAATCAATATAATACTTAATTGTTCAATGATTAGTCAAATTGTTAGATACCAGACATTCATCACCGAAGAAAAGTGCAGTCATTGCAAAACTTAATCAAATCGACTTCAAAATATATATGTGACTATTCTGAAGCAAACCTATGTATATACGCACTTCCTCTACATTAAACATGCATACATATCTCAAATCACTGAATACATAGTTAAACTGAATCATTAAAATACATAATCACAACAACAAATAATCACAGATATACCAATACTAAATACCCAAGCATCATCACTGATCAATGTACTAATCCAAAACCAAATCAATCCAACCCACATTGTCAAGACATTAGTGACGAACAATAAAAAATAATACATACTTCATCAAATTAATCGACATCCAAACATCTATAAATAACCCAGGTCAAGCAACAATCTAAAGGAAAAACATCCCAATAATATATATGTGACAATTTTGAAGCATCTTTGCATATGTATGTGACTATCCAAAATAAAACTATGTACAAATGTTAAATGAATGTTTTAGATATTCACTGCAAATCACAACACATGACAAACCCAGGTCTCTACGAACATACTATCAAAAGCTACAAATCTTAGTGAATATATACTCATGTCACAGTTCCACCATAATCACAGATTCTGCATTATTAGCCACTTGAAAACATTTTGCACAAGAAAATCAATCTAACATATACTTCAACATATCTTTAGATCTTTTAGATATGAATCTTCTCCCTGTGCCTTGGTACACACCTATTCTAGACCATATCAAACATAAATGATTCATTATATTGCATAGTTAACTCCTTGATCTCCATCTCCTTATATAGTTTTTTCCTTTGCTAATACCACATACAAATCCTTTGGTAATGTTGATGGTATTCATTTCACTGGATGAAATAGATGTTTTTGTCATAATACTATCAATGATTACCATGGTAATGGATCTTGGTTTTTATTTTGCAAGGGTAGGATTTCCATATGTGACTATTTTTCACCTGATCTGTGTATGCATGCAACTATTCTTCTCAGGGGTTGTGTATACTTTTCAATATTCACATTTTCCAAGTATTCTCTAACTAAACTTCCAATTCTCTTTCATAGCTTATGTAATGAAAGTGCTATAATACCTATACCATCAATCATGTCATTTGCAATAGATATAACCAAGTTATCATCAAGGACATATTTGATAAGAATGTTATCATCAAGGACAACACATTAGCCATAATGCCAACAATCTCCCCCTTTGGACTTGATGTCGACCTCTTTGCTGTTTGGAAACCACCCACAACCACTTGTAAACACCAAAAACCAAGTCTTCTCTCCCCCTTTGACATCAATGAAAAATGGAAGAACTAAGTTGAATGAAATACTTCTCATTGTAGGGCTCAACTTTGTATGTCTGATCTATTGATATGAATCATTAATTCTTCATACCGACCATACTCCCCCTGAGCATATGCTAGAACTTCTAAATATATGTAGTATGATTCAAATGCATGGCTATAACTTCTCCTATAATCAATGACTCTATTATCAATCACCCAACATAATGGGGTTACATATATGGCATGACTTGATCCCAATAGCCCATACATGACTTAATTTTTCAATGACTACAACAAGGGTCTTTTCATGAACTTTACACCAAGAGACATACATAGAAAGGATCTCAATAATGAAGTATATTTTGTATTAGAACCATAATACATATCAACAACCATCATGCTTCAAATACACATCTACAGTATAATCATCTTATGGCAACAACATAAATAATAGCAACATGAACATCCTCATCATCAAGAAGCAATCAAACAAATTAGAAAAAGTAGCATTATCATGTGGCCAAATGTGCAATATATCCAAACATACTAAGCAATTGTAGCACCAACATAATATTTGTGCAATAAGGCTCTATTAGCAACACATCCCCTTAACTTCATGTCATCAAGATCAAAACACTTTCTCCTCATCGAGTGCATCAAGATTTATTCAATAATAGAAAGAATAAGGTATCATTCATAACTTCACCATATGCAACCTGAGCATCATTGATAACCCATGTCATAATGACAACAACACACACACACACACACACACACACACACACACACACACATCCCAACAATGAGCAAAGAAATAATACTGATGATAGCAATAGTAACCACGACCTCATCGAATGCAATAAGGAGTCCTTAAGATATCATAACGTCAATAATGAACCATAATAGTCTGCAACAAACCAATGTCAAAACCAAAATGCCAATAATGAACCAATGAAAGCATATGAGAAGCTCCCCTTGAATTTGTGCCATCACAAATAACCATATGTGAATATCTAAGTCAAAAACCACATATAGACACATCTATCATTCATAAGAACAACGTATAGAATATGAAATGTTGATTTTTCATAGTCACAACTCCCCCTGAATATGTCATGTTTGTTCTTGGTCATAATTAATTTATCATATGCAACATTAGTAAAACATCACCAAAAACATAATAACACATGCATATCTACCCCTAAGACCATATTTTCTTCTATGTTTAGAGAAATTAGCAGAGTAAAGAGGCAAGAATCATTCCTAACTTGTGTCTGAGATACTCAAAGAAATCACATGGAAGTGATTTGGTGAATAGATTTGCAACTTGTTCCTTTGAAGGAATATATGTCAACTTGATTTTCTATTTAAGAAATTGCTCTCTAAGAAAATGGTATTTAATTGGGATGTGCTTATTTTTTGAGTGCATGACAAGATTTTTATAAATACTTATGACACTAGTGTTGTAACAAAGAATGGGTATAGGTTGAAGACAAGTGACTTGAATTTCTTGTAATATTTGTATCATCCATAGAATTTGAGTACAACAAGCAACAACAACAACATATTATGCTTCAATAGTTGATAAATTAATAAAATCATGTTTCTTACTAAACTTAGAAATTAGGCGAGATCCAAATAGAATGATCCTCCACTAGTAATTTTATGGTCATCAACACTACCTTCCCAGTTTGCATCTATGTAAGCATGAAGAGAAAAATTTGTGATTTTTGGATACCATAGTCCAAGATCTTGAGTGCCTTGCATATACTTGAATATCCTTTTGATTTCTTTGAGATTTGTTTCTTTAGGATTTTCTTGGAATAGTCCAACTATGCCAACTACATGCATAATGTCTGGTCTTATATTGGTAAGATAAAGCAAGCTGCAAATCATAGATTTGTATTCAGGATGATTAATTGTAGGAGAGTCATCATCTTGGCTAAGAATGCATCCTATCACCATGGGTGTGAATATTGGTTTGCAATCTTCCACTCCATATTTCTTGATGATCTTCTTGAGATACTTGGTTTGAGAAAATAAGATACCATCCTTAGTTTAATTAACCCGAAGACTAAGAAATAATGTTAGTTCACCAAGTAAAGACATTTCAAATTCTTGTTGCATGGCTGAAGAAAATCCTTGACTCATAGGTTCAACATTTCTTCTGAACATGATGCCATCAACATAAACCACCACTACCATTAGTTTGTCTTTGTCAAATTTTTTACATAGATTGCTATTTGCAAATCCTTTATTGAACCCCTGTTGCTGAAGATACATGTCAAGATGATAATACCATGCATGGGGAGCCTATTTTAACCCATAAAATACCTTCTTAAGTTTGCAAACAATATTTTTATAATTTCCAAGTATGAATCGTTCAGGTTGTTCAATATAAGCGTCTTCTTCTAGGCCCCATTTAGAAATGCAGACTTAACATCCATTTGATATACCTAGAAGTTATGAAAGTTGGAAAATGCAAGGAACATTCTTATGGATTCAAGTCTAGCTACATGTGCAAATGTTTCTTCAAAAATATTCCTTCCTGTTGAGCATAGCCTTTGCATACAAGTCTTGCTTTGTTATGGATTACTTCATTTTCATTTAGTTTGTTTTTAAATACCTATTTTGTCCCAATCACATTTTTATTATGAGGATTTGGTACAAGCTCCCATATATGATTCTTTTCTATTTGATCAATTTCTTCATTCATTTCCTTAACCCAACATTCATATTTTCTTGTTTCATTCACATTTTGATGTTCAATTGTAGATAATAAGGCTAAGTGACTAGATGACCCAATAAATGTTCTTCTAGTTTGTATTAAAAATTCTTTATCACCTAGAATTTGAGATTCAAGATGATTTTCATAAACATACCTTGATGGAGTCTTTTCTGACACACTTACATTTTCATTTCCTTCTTCTTATGCTTCTCTTTCTTCTTCTCCTACAAATTCTTGGATCCTAGTAGGGATTTTTTCATCTTCTAATTGTACTTCTCTTTTGGTACCCGCAGATGCTTCATCAATAACAACATATATACTTTCAACAATATTTTTGAGCCTCTTATTATAAAATTTATATCCTTTACTTTTGGAAGAGTATCTAAGAAGGATTCCTTCATTAGATCTAGGTTCAAATTTTCTAGCCTTATCTTCATTTTTCTTTATAAAACATTTTCTTCCAAAGATTCTGAAGTATTTGATAGTTGCAAGTTTTACATACTAGATTTCATGTGGGGTTTTATCACTGTTTACTCAAACATTGGCCTTGTTGAGCATATAAAAAATTGTTTATATTGCTTCTCCCTAGAAGGTGTGAGGTGTTCCTAACTCATCAAGCATAGAACATGCCATTTGTTGAACTATTTTGTTCATTCTTTTTGTCACTGCATTTTGTTGAGTAGTTTTAGCTATGGAAAACTACCTTTTAATGCCATGTTGTTCACAAAAATAAAACATAAAACATTTGATATAAACTCCTCTCCTCTATTAGATATAAGGAATTTTGTTTTTAATTCCAATTCATTTTCCACCATAGCCTTGAATATTTTAAAATTTTAAAATGCCTCATCTTTATACTTTAGTAAAATGACCAAACACATTCTTGTAAAGTCATCAATTAATAACATGAAGTATTTTTCATCACGACGAGATTTCTTTCTCGTAGGTCCACATAAAATTGTATGAACAAGTTCAAGGGGTTTACCTGAAGCACATACTTTAGCTTTGAACTAAACTCTTGATTGCTTACCAAATTGGCATGATTTGCAGATACAATTTTCAGGTGGAGAGATGTATGTCAAGTCACGAACTACTCCCTTCTTGCTTGATTTGTGTAGTTGAGAAAAGCTAAGGTGTCCCAATATTTTATTCCATAACCAACTTTCTTTAGATTTGCTCAAAAAGTAGTGTTCTTTGCCACCTTTTAGGATATAGACATTCCCATAATTCCGGTTCCCTTGGTTATAGTCTTACTTATATCCATATCTTTTACCAAACAATTCTTTGACCTAAAAATAACTTCATGCCCCTAATTGCACATTCGACTAACACTCAACAAGTTAGGTTTTATCCCATCAAAAAATAATACATTCTCAACTTTGACCTTTTCTTTCAATACCACAAATCCTTTTCCTTTAATAATAGCAGGTGAATTATTACCAAAAGTCACATTATTTTCTTTCTTAATTTCATTAAAATAAACAAACTTATCTTTTTCACATGTCATATGTTTTGAGCAGCTGATGTCAATGTACCCTACATTCTCCTGATATTCTTCATACAAGTCTAGACCACATTTTTCACATGAGGTGGTTTTATTTTTCCATATCTTGGGAAGTTCTAACTTCTGCTCATGTTGATAGGATGGATTTATCCTGCTTCCACATTCAGTTTCTTCATGACCAAATTTATTGCAAATAGAACATTCAAATTCATTCTGAAGAGGGGAGAAAGCATTATAATAAGACTTCTTTGACATGTTTGCATTATGTTGTATTCTTTCTTTTCTCTAGTCATAATAATTTTATAAGCAACGCAATGAATTTCTTTGTGACTAAAGTTATGAAAATTGAAACATTAACCATTGAAGTAAGAATACCTAGGAGTATAGTATCTTCTCGAGTAGCTTGTGCTTTGTTCATGGAAAGGATGCCTTGCATAAGTATAGTTTTATCCTTCATTCTTTTTTTGATTCTTATTATTTTGATGATTGCCTCCTCTTACAACATTGGCGTAGATTTTTGTACTTCCTTCAAAAGATTTCATAGCATTTGATGTTTCACCATTTTTATTTGGATTGTATCCAAGACCTACCTTGATTAGTGGAGAACGTTGAACCTTAATGATTAAAGTTTTAGATCCCTTAGTAAATCTATGATTTAGAGCCTTTGTTTTCTCAAGTTCATTTCTTAGACCCATTCTTTCAAGTTCTAAGTTTTCACAATGTTTTTCCTTTTCTTGGACTTGTTTCTTCAAAGCTTCTTCTACTAATTTAACCTCTTCTAGACAAATCTCTCCCTAGGTTATTTCTCAACTATGATGTTTTTCTTTATACATACTAATTTCTTTTTCTTGATTCTTGTTTATGATCCTAAGTCTATCAATTTCTTCTAGAGCATCCATAAAGTCATCATTACTATCATACTCATATGTATATTATTCTTCAAATTCCATAATTAATTGATATTCTTGATTTGATTCATCATCATCATTATTGGAAGAACACTCACTATCTTCATGTGTATAAAAACGTTTCTTGCTAGTAAAACTTTTTTTGACATTCTTCTTTGAAATATCCTTTCACTTTTCATGATTTTATTTATAAGGACACTTAGAAACATAATGACCTAATTTTCCACAAGAAAAACATATGAAAGGAAGTTTACCTTTGAACCTACCAGTTCCTAATTGCAGCTTCTTCAAAAAATTCGCTTCTTCCTTATATGAAATGTAGCTTGTGTCTTTAGGCTCTTTCTTTTCTTTCCGTTTGTTCATGAATTTGAAGGCTACTTATCTAACAACTGATGTATCTCCTTTTCTAATCTCATAAGCTATCAAGATCTCATGGAGTTGACTTTGGAATTGATCTTTTGGGTTAGTGATCTCAAAATATTTTCAAAAACAATGGACTCCTTTATTTCATCACTAAGAAGTTTTATTGTGTTAACAATCTCATCTACTCTTAGGAAAAATCTTGCAATGTTTTCATCGTCATGCATTATAAGAGACTCATACTAAATTATATATGATTGAAGTTTAGAATTTCTTATCTTAGAGTCACCTTCATAGCTTTGAATAAGCTTATCCCATATTGCCTTTGCAGTGCTAAAATGAGTGAATTTCACAAACTCGGATTCATTCAATCCGCCAAATATAACATTTACTACATTTAAACTATTCTCATATTATTTCTTTCTTGCATCATCTGTGGGAATGGAGGTTAGATATTGACATCCACCTTCAACAATTTCCCATACATCAGCTCCTAGTGCCTGCAAATACGATATCATTCCAACCTTCCAAAACATAAATTTAGTTCCATTAAACAAAGCTAGCTTGGTGGAAAATACTCCCTCTTGACTGCTCACCTTGATAGATCTTCCCTTCAAGTAATCAAGCTTCTTCTGAAAGACATGCTTTGATACCAATTGTCAAGAAAAATACCGAGAAGGCAGGGGTGAATTAGTATTTTTAATTCACTTAATATTCAATTTTAAATTCATAATTTTGTACGTGACTATTACTTAGACAACTCGTGTGTATACACAACTTTAGTGAATGTAAACTGTGTACATCCATATAATTATTTTTTCATGAGTTCCAACAGATGTTTAACTTTAACCAGTGCATCATTATTTCATTATTCATTTATTAAGCAATAATTATGAACAATAAGAGTAGATAAACCATAACACATGAAATTCACATCAATCACATATGGACATTGGGATTTTAGGTGGAGACCCGATGTGGGAGAAAACCACCACTACTATCATCTTTATCTTCTTTCTTATTATATAAAGAAATGCTTTATTATATCTTATACTAGCACAAACTCTTACTAGCACATATGCTCCTACCTATTTGAGGCAACAACCTCCCCTCTTTTTATAACACCCACTGGAAGGGAGCTATGACCCCCTTATCTCTTTTACCAACTCCCATCAGAAGAGAGATCTTACCCCTCACCGATCAAGCATATATATATATATATATATAATATATATTATATATAATATAATATATATAGTATATATATATATATATTATAATATATTATATATATATATATATTCTATATAATAAATAATATATATATATATATAACTATTTAACATAACAAAAATGTAACTATAAAACTAGGATTAGTTCATAACATAATTATGATAACTATTTATCATAACATAAAAGTTATTTGACATAACATCCTGTAGCGCGCTGCACACACCAACATATATATATCGTGTAATAGAACATAACATAGTATAACATGTGGCATTATGCATAACTATAACTACATTTAACATAGCATTAAGCTATTTAACATAGCATTTGTATATATATATATATAAAGTTCATGTTTAAAGAATGTATCATTGATAGGTAAATTAAATCCATCATAAAAAGTGCATTTGGTCTAGTGAATAAAATCATTTAAACTCTTTTCTAATTTGTACCATATTGTTTCATTATGTGTGTGTTGTACAAGAAACATTATCATCATGTGCTTGCACCTAATACATGTCATGTGTCAAAGTCAAACATTAAGAATGTAAAGTCTATTGTAGTACTTGGTTGGCATGAAATTTTATTAGTTTTTACATATATATTTACATACAATTGTACTATGAATAAAATGCATTATTTAGAAACGAGAAAAAGTATGAGGGTACATTTGGTTACTTATTTCAATTTTATTTACATGAAACACAATATACTTTGGATGATTAATTATAAAAAAATAGACTCTAAAGTTTACGACTTCAGGCTAGATTATTCTACTTGAGTTTAGAAATGGTTTTTTTGTCAACATTTTCTTCTTAGATTAGTTTATATGTATTATATGTAATATGTTGAGGCATCCTATATACATGCCTCGACTGTAGGCCATTGTAGTGTGAGAGGGTTTGTTTTATGTGGTAGGGCTCATGATAGATCACGTAGCCCACTAAGTGTTCGTGTTCCCTAGTAGATCCTGCCTTTGACGCCAATCACAATGTTAAAGGAAGTGTTTCTATCTCTATTGATGACAATGCTTGTACATCTAATGGACCGTCTTCACCCATTTCAGGTACACCTCCTACATTTTCAAATCCTCTTTAAACTTTATGTGTTTATGTCTTGAAATTGTCTTTAAATTTTAAATTGTCTTCAACTGATGTGTTTGAATTTAATGTACATGTTATTATGCTTCTATTTTGTTAATTATATATATATTAAATCATGTTTATGATTTATAGGCGCTTAGCAAGCCAAAGTTGAGGATTAGAGTGCAACATTGATCCCTCTATGGGATGATGATACAACTCATATCACATCAGATGATGTTACGACTAGTCATACACAGATCACAACAAAGATAAAGAATATCCCTACCAATTCACAGACTCGCCTTACATTGTCTTTGATGTTGGATAGCATGACTAGGTTGATTGAGACATATCAGAGGTTGGGTCCACATAGCCACATATTACAGCTCATATATAGGGTCAGAAGGCATGAGGTTAGAGGCCAAGATTCTTGAGAGGTGGTAAAAGGGCCATCATGGACATTGATGTTTGTGGGGAGTTGTTCAACATCCCTCTGGATCACCCTACTAGACATAAAGGTCCAATCCCGCTAAGATATTTTAGTAATGTTCATGCAACCCCTTTTGTGTATGAGAATTCATTGGAGCTTGGGGCAAGTTCCTAAACCATTACAAGGTCGTAGTTTATTTTTCTAAGCATTTATATACTGAGTTTGTGTTACATATGAGGCCAGATTACATTGATATTGGATCTCATTTTTATGGTACTGGTAGGGGACGTACCTATGATCGCAAGGAGGCTTGTAGGGACCCTATCCATGTACCACCACCTACGAGATTCTTTCCACTACCATATTAGAGAATGGCATTATTTGGAGATCTAGAGGAGATGCCGCAACTCAGTGGTGAGACGTAGGAGACTACCGCAGACAACATGCAGGCGTCATTGGCTTGTGTGCATGTTGCATCGCATGGAGAGATATGAAGACCACCACCACTTCCTCATGACCCACCAGTGCCCTTATATGATGATGCATTTATTGCAAGTTTACCCTTTAATAAGCTTTTGGCACATACATGTATGTATCATGATGCCATTCATGAGACTTGGACGATGCGTGGCCCGCATGACACATACCAGGTACATATTTCTGTGAAACTTTTGATTCTTATTGTCAAATTATGCATAGTTATTTATATTAAAAAAATTTGTCCATATTAGATTGCATAATTTATATTAATAAGTTCACGATTACATGTAGACACATCCTAGCTACATGGATGAGCTTACGAGGTCATCCGAGGGAGAATTTGATCAACCAAGGCATCCTTGACCATAACATGTTTCCATGGATTCTCCTCCACCTCCACCTTCACATTATATGTTCAATAATGTGGAGGAGATTCAGTATGTACAACCACATGGACCAACATTTGAGATAAACATATCTATTCCTAAGATTTCAATTTTTTTTTTTTTTTAAGTTACATAAATATGCTTATTAATTTGTAGACTAATTATAATTTGTCCTTGCCATTGTGTGCACAGGCCCATATGCAGAGTGACATTGATGCCACTGTTATGTGGAGACATGAGTGGGATGCTGGGTTTAGAGGCACTGATGATGTAGGTCTATCGATGTAGGCCCTAATCATTGAGCCATATGCATGGGAGAACCAAACCTAGATTCATGATTAGACCTCCATCCTATTGGACTTGCATTTTGACTCGACTAAGGTTAGTAGATTCATGTATATATGTTTACAATTAAAAAAGGGTTCGATATAATTTATTTCCATATTAACTATTTTGTACAAATAGTGATCTAATTAGTTTGAATTTGAATGTGTTATATTGTATTACCAGCTTATGGACACTTACCTTGGGCGACAAAACTCACATACAATTTCTGATGATATTTAGAGTGTCATAGTTTGTATATTATGAGGCTCATTTCATAAGGCACATTCACATGTGTGACACAAACTTTTTTATATTTTCATACATGGACAGTGTTGAGATACTATTTTTTCATTATTATTATCACTTCTTAACATCCATTCCATCCATTTCTACTATTCTTTTATCACATTATTTATCATAATTTATTATATAATTGCATTTCATAATTATTCATGCTCTTGTGGATAAGTAATATTTTTTCTCCTTTATTTTTAATAAACTGATGATTATTATGCATGATTTTTCCAATGATGGTTTATTGATGATTTTTTTATAACATCACTCACGATTTTAGCCTCCAAGATCTCTTCCAGATTACAAATTTGATCTTCAACTCATAATCAAATATTCCAACTTAGAAATTCACTGGAATAAAAAATGACATTTTTGCGTTGGAAATTTCGGGCAAACGAAGAAGAATAATGAAAATCCGAGACACAGGTTTTGCGCAATAAAGACCAAATTAGTTTCCTGATGATCATATTTCCACAATTCGGTTCGGATTGGGAGAAAAGAAATGTTCTTTGAAGGATATATTCACAGATTTTCTATTGTGGCCGTTTTCCAAATTGTCCAATCACAATAACCAGATTCGACTTGTTCTAGCTGAATCATGAAGGAAATATCTCTTAGATCTCATCTTGATTATTGATATTTTGTAATCAATCTCAATTATATGGGAAATTATTTTGTAATCGATTTGTTGTAAATTTCCCTTTGTTGTTTGTATATTTAAAAGACACGAATCATAGAGAAAAGGGAGATAACACATATAGGGAGAAAATCAAATATTGAAGGGTTTCCTTTGAGAATATAACAACAGACCTCTTTATTTAGATTTTGATTAATGAAATCTTGATATTCTGAGTATTATATAGTCTTCAATCGTTTTTCCCTAGCCCTGATCAGAGAGTTGGGCCCACTCTCCTGATCAAGTGTTGTTGGATTAATGGTGTGTGTAGATTTATTTTTGTTGTCATTATTTTTTTATCATTGTAATGTTTCATTAAGTTTGTGTTGTTGTGAATCCTAATTTGTTGTTACTCTGATTGTTGTTATTGTTATTTATGACTGTTACACATTGTTATATTTTTTTTTTTAATATTCAAAGTTGGGTAGGGAAACTGTGGCCTGCATAGACTTTGCACGATAGCCTTGAAATAACAAGATGAGCCCTGGATTGACAATTAATGTGGGGAAGGGTGAATTATATAATTCATATATAAACACCAAAATTTTGGCGTCGTTGTTGGGAAGGCTATCAAAGGTGTGAAAATATGTCTAGTATTCACCATAGGACCACTCTCTTGTCCTGGGAAAGGAAGTTTTCACCCTAGTCCAGGTCCTAAGCATTATATTTACTTTGATTATATTTACTTTGATTATATTTTGTTGTTCTTAAATTCCTGTCTTTTTTATTGTTCGTAGGAACTACTCTCTCGTCCTGGGAAGGGAAGTTTTCATCTTGTTCTAGGTCCTTCGCATTAGATTACTTTGGTTGTTTCAATTTCTTACCATTTTCATTGATTATAGGAACTTTTCTCTCATCCTCGAAAGGGAAGTTTCCACCCTGTTTCAGGTCCTGAGCCTAGATTTTATGGTTGGTTTGTTTCTCTTTCTTTTGTATTCTTAATTTTAGGGACCAATCTCTCGTCCTGGGAAGGGAAGTTTTCACCATATTCCAAAACCTGAGCTTTAGATTCATGTGAATGATTCTCAGCTTTAGATTGTATGAACAAAAAAACAAACAAAAGGGGCAGAGGAAGACCCCAAAACTTACGGGTCATGATCAAGGAAGAAAGCGTCAACACAATCTAGAAACCAGTCAAAGAACTTCACAATATGACAACTATGAGAAATCAAGACTATATTGAAGATTGGTTTCACTCTATCGCTTGCTTGCAACACCACTCTCTACTTCAACAATTCTTGGTACCATCCTTAATGGGGAACTTTGTCTCTTATACCCTAGCATTTATTGACATTCATTTCTCAAATTTGAGTATATACACACTTAAGGCCTTATTTCAAAGACGGTTCCATTAGAAGTACTCTTATATGTAAGTATATTTTATTTTTGAAGGCAGAGTAGGTTAGTGTAGAAAATAGAATAAATAAGTACATAAATAAATAAATTTCTTTATATGTAAAAAGAGTTGTGTTTATTGCAATATGTTGAGTAAATAATATCGGTGGTAGACATTTGAATTTATTTGTGTATGTAGACATATTATATTGAAAATCATATTTCTACAAACACACATCATCATTTCGGATTTTTTTTGCTTGTTTATCATATCTTGCGGCTTGTGGGTTTGATAAAATCACTGAAAACACAGTCGGAACAATCATATTTTGAGGGACCAAATGGGCATATTTTCAAAACATATTTCTATCCTAAGTATCCCTGTATGTATATTTTCTAATCCAATTTGAATCGCTCAAATTGGATTATAAATGAAAAAGTTAGGACTACAATACAGACAATCTATCGTAAATCAACACCCTTAAAACTCTATTTTTCTGGCCATACCTTACAATATTTGACCCATTAATTATTCATGTCTTCAAAACCTATTTATGTTGGAAATATTTACATGAATATACTTTAATATTCAATTTGAATAAGTTCAATCCGATATCAAACGAAAAAATTATACTTAAAATATCAATTCTTGGTCTAAGTTAGAAAATTGAAAATGACTCTGTTATGCAAGTTGTTCTAAGTAACGTTTACATATCATATCATGGAATTTTTAAAACCTGTTTTTATTGGTGATATATCTTTGAATTAGATTTCATTTGGCTTTGGAATCATTCAAATCAGACGAAAAACAAATGATTTATGATTAAAACACTTCTAGTAAGTATGTCGACCACTTCTCTCCTGCATGTAACAAATAAATTTTGCATTTTTCATATTTCCTTGGATTTGTTTTACTGAGTAGTTATTTGTTATTTTTTTTCATATTTCTTGGATTAAGAGAGGTTGCATACCTCTCTTCTTCCATGATTTTATGTTTTATTGTTGGTAGATGCTTGTTCTTTTTGCAGGTCCAAGAAGAATAAAGGAGATCCATTTATGAAAAAGCGATTCTTAAAGACAATGCTAATACAATAAGGGATTTTGATCCAAACCTCTATTAAGAAATCTGATATCATATGTTTTTGAGTATTTCTAGGTGCCATGATCTAAAAAATTAGATCATAAGAGCTTATTGCAAAATTATTCCTGCTATTGTTCACCAACACAGAGAAAACAACATGAATACTTTTCATCACTTAACAACTTTATAATAGGAGAAGTGGGGAATTTATTTCCATTCAAAGATCCAAGTCAATTTCGTCAAAGCATTTTTTTCTTCCAAAATATCTTTTTTCATTCACAATTGAAATAGATTGATGATACTCTTAGGAAAAAAAACATTGCTGCAACCAAAATCATAATCGTTGTAACTTAATTTATTTATTGTTTTTCAATAAAGTGTTGTTTCTTTTCTGATTTCTCTTATGTTTGTATGTTTCAGATATTGTTTACTTCAAAGTCACATTTTTTGTTCTCAAAATAAAATATTGAAGTTCTTAAGTTTCATGATGGTGCTCCACATCTATCCATTTGTTCCCCAGCCTTATTAGTATATTGTTTCTTCAGATCTAATATCAAAAACTTATATTATGGTTTTGTTACTTTATTGGTGTTAATACTTCGTCAATGTCGATACTTCGTCAATGTCGATACTTCATTGGTGTTGTTACTTCACTAATGTTGTTATTTCACTGGTTTTGTTACTTTGTCAGTGTTGTTACTCCGCTAGTGTTTTTACTCTCCCAATGTTGTTGCTCCATCGATGTTATTACTCCACCAGTATTGTTACTCCACCGATGTTGTTACTCTGTCAGTGCTGTTACTCTACTAATGTTGTTACTCCACCGATGGTGTTACTCTGCCAGTGTTGTTACTCCACCCATGTTGATACTCCACCAAGGTAAGTCGTCAGGTACGTCCTCAACCAACTCCATGGATTTGATTGGTATTTCACTTATGACATGACCAACCATGACCGAGAACGATCATACCTTAGTTGGGGGGAGGTATCACATTTAATAGCAAAAGTATCATATTTAATAGAAATGATGTCATGTCATCATTGTTATTAAACCTCATGTCAACCCATACATCTCACGATTATTACCACCATAATCTGTAACAATATGTAACTCCCACCATACCTTACACACTTATCCACGTATATTGGAACTTGAATCATGTACGAAGACATTAGCTTGGTGAATGGGAAATACTTTTAATGGTCTAGGTCCTCTTTAACATAATGATTGGGTACTCAATTTACCTTTATTTATCTCTAAACATAATCTTATTTTTAAGGAATAATTATGCAAAGATGATTTCATCATGCCAACTTTCAACCTTTCTAATTGGTCAAGTCCCTGATCCTGTAAAATTTATGATGATGACCACAAAAATTGTATTTAAATATATCTGTCACTATCTAATGAATTGTTCCTCAACCCTAATATTAGCAAAGCAAAATATATTTATCAACAATCATTTGAAGGTTATTAGTTTTTGAGAAGAAAAACTACCCAAGTTGAAAATAGTTACTACAAAACGTTTTACGCCATCCCTAGCTCTTAAGGAGCTGGAGTGCCACCCCATCTATTAAGTAATATTTTGTTGATTAACAATAACCATAGTTGAATTTTAAGCATAAATAGTCAACTGGAGGATATGAGGTCTCATCACGAGCTGACCTACTATGATCATAGGTCCTGATAGAGTGAAATTACCACTATTGGTCACCAAGGTAGGGTAATGGCCTTCAGACATAAAAATGAAGGACAGGAGGTCTCATCACGAACTGACTTGTTCACTTTTGTTAGCTCCCATGAATGACATTGTTATTTACTATTTACCAAGCCAGAACAATGATCTTTAGTAGACATCTAAGTAAATTTAAATGCTTTTGTAACTATGTACTTATTTCTAATAGATGGGACATTGGCATCTCAATGGGTTAAAAAGGCATCCCTGTTGAGGCTATGGATGCTTCCTAGTAGCAGTGGTGATGCCTATGGTATAAAAGTTAATTCAATACTATGATCTACTTGGTTACCTTGCTTTCTCAAAACTAACTACCGATAAAGCCAACTGTTACATATATAAGGTTTGCTATAATTCATGGTTCATGGGGTAATATTTAATCAATTCTTAGATGATGGTGGTTATGGTTTATATCTATTATTGAGTTATAAATATTTACTTTACATGTTACTGATGAACTTTTAGACTATTTGATATTTGACATTTTGTATCATCTAATCTATCATTCCTTTATTTTACAAGTATCATATATTTAACCAAAGATAGTTGCTTTGCCCAATCAGTTACCATTTACTCATAACTTAACAAAACTACTATTTTTGAGTAGAATAAAGAGGCATAATTCTGATTTTGAATCCCAGGTAATTGGTTAGACCTTGAGAAACAAAGATTGAGATAACTAATTTTCATCATTTTTGTGCTCATAACAACCAAAGCTTATGGGTATAGGGAATGCATCCTTTCCCTTCTTATCCATTATTATCTCATGCCATTCACAACATGATTATGTCACTTTTATATATAATGAGGTAATTGAGGTGATGAATTATTGATTGAGGATACTCAAGAGATGTGTTATATAAATCTTGATGATAGGAAACTAATCAGTTTGGGGGGAGGAAATCATGCTACAATTTCTGATTACTTTCTTTCAGCTTGCATGGCTTCCACCTTCAGCATCACTTTCAGCATCAACTCAACCTACATCAGCTTCAACAAATGTCAATCCATACATGTCATTCCACATTTTTACAGAGGTAAAATTTGAGGTAAAATAGCATAAGTTTTTTATTTATTAAAAGTTTAGGAGAATGTCATGAAAAACCACTGAGCATTATTCACTCATATTTTTCAACTATTATTTCCTCTTCTTTACCACTTCCCATTTTTCAGAAACATAATAGCTTTCAGTTTGGGGGAGTGTTACTTTTATTAATTTATCTGTCATGACCATGCCATTAATATTTTTTATCATCTGTCAATCTCCTTATTCATTCTCGATACCTCCCTTATTTCATGTTGTTATACACCAAGCAAAGATTTCAACAACGATTGTAGCAACCACCTCAATATGTTTTCTAGCATAGCATGAGGGCATGTTTATTCTCCAGTTTGGGGGAAAGAGTTGATATGCATGATGGATGTTTTCTCATTTCTTCCTCATTTAAGGTATACAAATTCATTTTTTCTTTTTTCCAATGCATAAATTGATTTGTATATATCTTTAAAACTATCAACTCAATTCTTGTGATTTTTGGACAACAAAACGGTATCATTAACCCAAATTTTTTTAAGCTAAACCAATTGGTAAATTCCGAAAATCATGCATTGTTACCTACATGCTATAACCATTTTTCTGATATATTGAAATCCATTTATTGGATTGCTTTTATTTTTGGTGTGGATAAGTATTAAGGTAATAGGAAAAACCCTGTGAAATTTCAAGCAAAACTGATTTACATTTTTTGAGAAATCAAACATCATTACCTACAACCATTTTGTTTATATCTCGAGACCTGTGCATCAGAGAGATTTGATTTTCGAGTTGAAGAAACATTGATATAGTAGAAATTTTCTTCGAAAATTTCAGCAAAATCTGGTTTGTAACTTTTTAGAAAATGGTTAATGAAGTTTGTTTTTACTTGTATCACACTTTGCTGCAACTTCATGTGATTGAAAATAAATATGGAATTTTTTTCATCTTCACCAACATTGCTAGAATTGAACAACTATTGTTTTAAAGAAGCATTTGGGGAAGAATCTTTTAGTTCCATCACTATCATGAGCTGGGGTGGGCATTTTGATTATTGTATTACAACTTGGTTAATACAAAGGCATTGGGTTGCATCAGGACATGCAACATGTTCAGTTTGGGAGGGATGTTGCGCTACTAATTTGTCATTATTATTATCACTTCTTAACATCCATTTCATCTGTTTCTACTATTTTTTTATCACATTATTTATCATAATTTATTATATAAAATCCATTTCATAATTATTTATGCTCTTGTGGATAAGTAATATTTGTTCTCCTTAATTAATAAATTGATGATTATTATGCATGATTTTGTCGATGATGGTTTATTGACGAATTTATTATAAAATCACTCATGATTTTAGCTTCCAAGATCTCTTCCAAATTACAAATTTGATCTTCAGCTCATAATCAAATATTCCAACTCATAAATTCGTTGGAATAAAAAGTGATAGTTTTGCGTTAGATGTTTCGGGTAAACGAAGAAGAATATTGAAAATCTGATACGCGGATTTTGTGTAGAATGGACCAAATTAGTTCCAAATGAGAAACTTTCCACAATTCGGTCTGGATTGGGAAAAAAGAAAGGTTCTTCGAAGGACATATTCACAGATTTTCTGTTGTGGCTGTTTTCCAAATTTCCCAATTGCAATAACCAAATTCGACTTATTCTAGCTGAATCATGATGGAAATATCTCTCAAATCTCATCTTTCTTATTGAGATTTTGTAATCAATATAAATTGTATGGGAAATCATTTTGTGATCAGTTTGTTGTAAATTTCTCCTTGTTGTTTATATATTTAAAAGACACAAATCAAAGAGAAAAGGGAGATAACACATATAGGGAGCAGATCAGATATTGAAGGTTTTCCTTTGAGAATGTAATAGCAGACTTCTGTATTTCCCTTTTGATTAATGCAATCTTAATCTTCTAAGTATTATCTAGCTTTCGATCTTTTTGCCACAGCCCTAATTAGAGAGTTAGGCCCACTCTCTTGATCATGTGTTGTCGAATTAGGGGTGTGTGTAGATTTATTTTTGTTGTGATTATTTTTTTTATTGTTGTAATGGTTCATTAATATTGTGTTGTTTTGAATCCTAATTTGTTGTTACTTTGATTGTTGTTACTATTATTTCTTGTTGTTACACATTGTTATATTGTTGATTGAATGCTCAATATTGGGTAGGGAAATTGTGGTCTAAACAGACTTTGAACGGTAGCCTTGAAATAACAAGACGAGCCCCAAATTGACATGTAATGTGGGGAAGGGTTAATTCTATAATTCATATTTGAACACCAACAAACAGTTTATGGATGTACATCATGGAATTATTTTAGTTTATGGATGCTTATTATTTCAGTTTATGGGTGTTCATGTGATATTTGTAATTTGTATATATTTTCATATGGATAGTTTATTGACACATATATTCACTATTTCAGTTTATGGATTTGTATTAATATTGTTTATGGACGCTCATTAATTTCTGAAGTCTAAATGGATCTGTTAAAATTATTTCTATAATTTAATGATTTTCTATATACTATAATTTTTATTAGTAAAATATATGTTCAATTTTGATTTCCAGTTTCATAGACTAAGAAAATAAGTACAATCTTAAAAGTTATGATGCAAATCACTTTGATAATTAAAATTAATTAAAATATATCATGTACCAATT
>APFE030989831.1:39644-50161 GCA_000404065.3 Pinus taeda
CCATCTAATTTCTTTTAAACATAATGCTTGAAATTTTTTCTAACTATTTTAAAGAGATTGAATAAAAATAAATTATCATAAAATATACACAATGAAAAAATTTCAAAAGATAGTAATTTCTTTGTTTACAAGTCCTCTTCAAAAGTGTATTTTTGGTTTTTCAATCTAGTTAAATAGTTGAAAAAAATCTTATGCGAACACATACATGTCTTTAGAATGCAATTGAAATATTACTTTGCCAACTTCGAAAAATAATAATTAATATATTTCTGCATATTTTTTTTTAATATAAAAAACTTTGTTCTCTCTATGTAGATCATGCTCATATACATATTTTTTTTAAATTACACATTTTAGACTATGTTATGCTACACGAACATACACATACCTCTTAAGATGTGTGGAAATTTGCAAGGGCAAGCATTTCATTTAATGGAAAATTGACATAATATACGACACTAAATATTTTTGCAAAAATTGTCAATAGCACAACAACATAATTCTTCATAATTTATATTTTTACTCCGAATCAAAATTCACAGTGCTTATATGAATTTTAAGGGCTTCAATTCGATAAAAGAGGAAAAACTTGAAATTCCATCACCGCATTTGGCCAAAAGTGTAACCCATCTTCATGCTTTCACCCTTGACTAGATCAAATAGACGTTGATGTCACAATACTATGGGTGATTACCATGGTAATGGCTCCTAGTTTTTATTTTCCATAGGTTGGATCTCCATATGCGACTATTGTTCGCCTGACATGCATATGTATGTGACTATTCTTCTTAGGGGTCGCGTATACTTTTCAATCTTCACAATTTCTATGTATTTTGTAACTAAACTGCCAATTCTCTTTCATATATTTTGTAATTCCTATGCTATAATACTTGTACCATCAATCATGTCATTTGCAATAGTTAATAATCAAGTTGGTATCAAAGGCATATTTGATAAGCAGGTTGCCATCAAGGACAACACATTAGCGATAATGTGTTTTTTGGAAAAAGTGTTTCAAGTTCAACAATGGACAATATCATGTATTTTTTTATTATTATTAAAATGTTATAAATATTCTTTTTTCTTTGTGGAGAAGTCATACAAACATGACATGTGTCATGAGCATGGAAGGAATTACACATCTCCCTAATGTTGAGCAACACACTATTGAAATATTTTAACTATAAGAACTTTCTTATTTTCAATTGCTTTACTCACACATATATACTTTCAATATATATATATATATATATATGATATATATTTATATATATATTTATGCCAATCAAAGACTTCTATTAAGTTGTCAAAAGATTACAGAGTGCTTGTCCATAAATTAGTGTTCTTCCAACCTCATTTCAATAAAATTTGTTGGCCAAAAGAAGAACACAGAAAATATTTCCAAAATGCCAAAACCTTCTTGAAATTGAGAACTGGAAACACCAATGTGCCCAAAAAACCCTAAGATATATACATAACTTGTAAACATCAGTGAACAAGAGGACCTAGATCATTACCCGAAGGCTCTGGATGCCCGAGTTCCCCATGGATACGAAATTCTACATGTGGTGGGTGCGCCTCAATATGCTCCATGTGTCACCTAGTCTCCTTTAGCCTCTTCGGAGTTATGATAGTCGATCTTACATATTCCATTGATTGCGTTGAAGATTGTTCACAAAATTATTTATTTCATTGTGATCCTCATGCCTGTCGTGATTCATTTGCTTGAGGAGCACAGTAACTTGTTGCAATTGTGCTTCCAAGGTGTCAAGGGAGGTGGTAAGGGGAACATGACCAGGTGACTGATTAAGATATGGGTCAACACCTCATCAAACTCTACATCCTGGATGTCTCCTCCCTCCACTACCACATATTCTCTTTTATGCTTCGCCCTCTTCCCTTGCAGTCCAATCCCTGTCCTCACTCTGCCCCTATGCCTCAACATCTTCCCCGTCCCTCCAGTCTGTTGTTCCCAACTTCAAGCCTCCTTTGCTACACCATGAGCCCAAGAGCCCGCCAACACCCAACGACCAACTACAACATTCCGAGGCTTCGAGGGTCGCTCTGCTTTAGTAGGCGATCATCTCTAGCAAGGGTTGTCTCCACCAGCCCAACAAGTTGGATCCTACACCAAAGATCCCATTTTCCAGCCCAATTTTGTGAGAATCCTCTCCCACAAGCAACCCTTGAACAAATATGCTCCACTAGAAGGAATTTGGGAGCACCATGCCAGTGATCTCGCCGACCGCTATCAATTGACTGAACTAAATGATCTTGGAAACCTAGTCTAACCTCCCACATGAAAGTCACTGACCCTAATTTCCAAACAAATGCGAATAACCCACAAACTTCATGACAATAGGATTAGTATGCTCGAAAGGCCTAGCTTTGTTTAGCCAGAAATTGTAAGGCCTAGAGGCTAGCTTGGCTATTAATCACCTCCTTCCAAACACAATATACAATGACACTATAGAGACAGAGAAATCTGTTTTATGGACTTTCCTGGATGACTAGAGACAAGCACCAGAACAATATATTTGCTCTCATAAACCAATTATGCAATCTCCTCACACTTTCCTTGCTAAGCCTATCACAATGGAGTTTCCAGCTACAATCCTCTCCAGGGTCCCATATTAGACTTTGACAACCTCTTGTAGAGTGCCAAGAACAATCTCACTTACAAACATCACTTGTATCCCTGAAAGCCACAATCGAAAAAGTTTGTACAAGTTTGTGGCCTACACAAACGCATGCCCATACTCACTAACAACTTCCCTCCACTTGCCCTCGTACATATAGATTTAACACTAGCCATCACGGAACATCCATACTGTGGTCGCATGCATCACACATGCTATATGTACCTTGACTTAGTTCTCGAGGAGAGTACAAGGTGTGCCTTCGTGCCCCTCATAATGCCCCTCATCCACCCCCATCATGGCGGTATTCAAATATTTTATTTAAGGTAGACATTAAAATATTGTATTTATGATTCACATTGAAATATTTTTTTGTAAATAATATCTTTTCCAAAACCCCATGTGCAAAAATCTAATTGTGAGTGGAATAAAAACACTCTCTCTATGTACAAAGTTGATATAATGTTATTTTAGTTAAAATGAATATTAAAATACTTTATTTATAATTTCGTTGAAATATTTTTTTCACTTTCATTTTTTAACTCCATATTAAGCATGAAAGAAATTATATGTTTCCTAATATTGTGCTAAAAAAGTGCTGAAACATATACATATATGCATTTGCTATTAATATAAACATATATTGTGCCTTTGTATTGGCAAGAAAACTTCTTTCATGAAAATTGAAATTTTGTAAGTTAATATATAGGTAACCAATTCAACATATATTGTGCCTTTGTATGGGCAAGAAAACTTGTTTCATGAAAATTGAAATTTTGTAAGTTAATATACATGTAACCAATTCAAACAACGAAGAATGAGAATTGAAACAACCAAGAATGAGAATTGAAATTCTGTAAGTTAATATGGAGTGACCAATTCATACAGCCCAGCACATTTTAGGAGACAAAAGGAACATTATATTATTCGTTCAATATAAGTAATAGTTATAAGCATCTCAAAAGAAATAACAAATAGACAACCCATTTTCCTTCCTACATAATTGCCAAACCATAATGATCAACCCAAAACATACATATTGTAGAAATCTAGTTGTCTCTGAGCTGTATGTAGTTAATCCGAAATCAATATCCTCAACCATACTTTTACAAACCTGGAGCCAGCAAACCATTTTCTCACAAAATAACTACTAGTCGACAAGATTCAGGAAACAACGAACTCTCTTGTGGAAACTACAGGATGGACTAAAAGCATTTCCTGTGAACAATTGATGGGCCACATTCGTCATATTCTGCTCGTGTTACCCACATCTGTACAAACCAACAATGAAATTAGTCACAAACATGCTTGCATTTGATGAATCAATGAACCAAATATGAAATAATCAGAATGATGTTATTTGATGTTAGAACCTTAGTATCGGTTAATATAAACAACAAAAGTTATAGTTCCTTAGCCAGAGATATCTTCGAGTAGAGTTGGGTCCAACTGGTATTAGAATGAAATTGCTAAGGTTAGGGTTTCATTTTTTCTATTAGACTAGTTCCACTGTCTAAATTAATAAAATCAAAGAATACTTGTAGCCAAAGACATTGGTTCATGACTAGCATCAAGCCATTCACATAGGTTCTATTATCAGTTTGGAGTCTGGACTACCCTCTTACATTTTTTATGTCAATCAAGTTATACCAGAGTTGGATACAGCAACTTGTTCTCAATCGAACATTCTAGCTCACACCATTTAGGACTAACTCTTTGCCATGCTCAAGTAAAACCTGGTAAGGTCTTTTTGGGACATGACTTAGCAGGCTGGCCTTTTAGGACCGGAGCTGTACTAAGGGCTGAGCTTCTATGATTGAAGCTCTACTTATATAAAACCTTTCAGGACCTGAAGTTCTACTTACATAGGACCTTTCAGGACCTTTCTTTTGGCAAAGGGAAGTTTATTTTTGGAAAGCTCAGGAAAGACACTTTAAGACCAACCTGGTATAGTCCTTCTAAGACCATAGCTCTACTTAGATAAGACCTTTCGGGAGCTTTCTTTTTGCAAAGGGAGTTTCAAGGAGACGAGGCACAGTGCAAGTCCTTCGTGATAATTGGTGGAAAAACTATAGGTCAGACCTGACACAAGAGTCTAAGGAAGTCTGTGATTTGTGATGCAGCTCCTCAAGTATGTTTCTTAAGGAACTTAAAAATGGGTGGTTGTAAATTTCTTCCCCTATCAGAAGCAATACCTGGGAGGTGTTTTCAGATCTCAAAACAGTAACATACTTTTTATAAGCATGAAGGATACTAACGAAAATAATTGGCAATTAAATAAAGCCTATTTGCTGGAATCTCATGATCCATTATTCCAAATATTTAAGCTATAGGTTATAGTTCAAGTGTTGAAATATGGTTGAGTCGATATTTCTGATTTCAAGAATGTGGTGGGCAGGACTACCTGCTGGAATGTGCTGAGAGAAGCCAGGATGGAGCCTCCAATCCAGACACTGTATTTTCTCTCTGGAGGAGCAACCACCTTGATCCTCATGCTACTTGGAGCAAGTGCTGCGATCTCTTTGTTCATCCGATCAGCCATGCCTGGAAACATAGTGGATCCCCCACTCAAAACTATGTTACCATACAAGTCCTTTCGGATATCCACATCACATTTCATGATAGAGCTGTAAGTAGTTTCATGTACCCCCGGAGCTTCCATCCCAATGTGAGCAGGCTGGAATAAAATCTCTGGACACCTAAATCTTTCAGAGCCAATTGTAATCACTTGCCCATCTGGAAGCTCATAAGTCTTTTCCAATGCAGTAGAGGTCTTTTCCAGTTCCAGCTCTTTTTCATAATCCATTACAACATATCCCAATTTTTCCTTTATGTCTCGAACTATTTCTCGTTCTGCTGTTGTAGTGAAGGAGTAACCTCTCTCAGTCAGGATCTTGCATAGTGCATTAGTTAAGTCTCTACCTGCAAGGTCCACTCTATAGATTGCATGTGGGAGGGCATAGCCTTCATAGATGGGAACAACATGAGTGACACCATCTCCTGAATCTAGAACAATACCTGAAAATAGAATTTGAAATTCAAATATTTAAACATACTTTTTGTTTTGAAAAACCAAAATAAGTATCAAGCTTAACATCACTTGTATCAATCTCATACCATTCACCAATACAAACACACATCATCAGCTTTTGTGAAAAATTAGATGATGATCACACTGAAGGTTTCTTTTAGCCATAAAATTAGTATAGAAAAGAGGAAATTTTCAAATGATTGAAGTTTGAAGTTTTCAGGAAAAGGAGAAACAAATAAAAAATTAGTATCTAAGAGTACCCTTGAATTGGATTCGAGCACACTTTTGTAGATTAATTACTGGGCTAATTTAATATGCAGGAAAATAAAAGGAAATGGTATATAGGCTGCAAACCTGTAGTTCTTCCACTGGCATAAAGAGAGAGCACAGCTTGAATAGCAATATACATAGCAGGAGTGTTAAAGACTTCAAACATGATTTGAGTCATCCTCTCTCTGTTTGCCTTGGGATTCAGAGGGGGCTCTGTTAGCAAAACTGGATGATCCTCAGGAGCAACACGGAGCTCGTTGTTGAAAGTGTGGTGCCAGATTTTCTCCATGTCATCCCAGTTGTTAACGATACCATGCTCGACTGGGTATTTCAAGGTGAGAATACCCCTCTTGGACTGTGCTTCGTCACCAACATATGCATCCTTCTGTCCCATGCCAACCATGACACCAGTGTGCCTCGGACGACCAACCAGGCTAGGGAAAACTGCTCTTGGAGCATCATCCCCTGCAAATCCAGCCTTCAAAAACCAAACCCATACCAAGCTTAGTGCCGGAAGAATGGATTTTTCTTTATTTCTTGACATAAATGGTGATACTAACAATACACAAAAACAAACCGAAATCTGTTTTCTAGTATGTTTCTCAGACAAAAAGTTCAAGAACTAACGCACATAGAAGAATAAATCATATAATCATACATAAGTGGGCCAAGGCATGATGCCCTGCTACATAAAAATAACCCAATCTTAGCTGAAAACTAGATCAGATAAGATGCAATTTTCAAACAAGAAATTTCAACGACTCTGGAAAATTATTAGACTCTGCTCTGTTGATCATGACGACCAGAGCTCCTCTGCTATTATTCACATTGAAAATTGCTTTAAGATCATTCCCAAAGTTTTTATTCTGATGATGGTTGGTAGACATCTACGGACCTCATAACTTTCTTAAAGTTTATCTCAGACAATTTTTTGTCAATTGATGTTCACATTGCAAATTGTTTTTCAGTCTTGACCAATAATGGCACCAACAACTTGTATTATTCAGGATTTTGCAGATAAATGCTTTCTAAATCTGGCTGGCTTCTGACCAAGTTTGGGATTCAGTCAAAACTTTAGGAATCGATACTTAATAAGCTCCAAACCAAGATTATAAAAAGATTACCAATTTAAACTCCTTAGCATGGGATAAATCCAACTGGAAGAAATTAAAATCTGGTTCAGGCATTTCAGTCATTAAAACTGCCACTAGATATGGGAACCTAAGGTGACAGCTCCACCAGCTTTTCACCCTCAGATTGTAGGAATACATGATGGTGGCTAGAGGCAGTGGGATGGCAATAGATTTTGGAGCTCTGTTACAGTAACTTTAGAGGCTTGATGTGATTTATAACCTGGCATGTCCTTATGTGGTGAATTATTTCTTATCTTCTTCTTCTCAGGGGATACCTCTTGTTCCAATTGTCTTTGTTTATATGCTTAAGTCAGAGAGATTTACAGTCATTAATGGCTCCTAAGTGGTTTAGATGTTACTACTAATTTTGTAAATTTATTTTGCTACTTAATACAAAATATCAGTGAGTAGCAGATTTTTTGGAATATATTCAACAGTTATGGAAAAACATATGTTCTTTAAGGATGGAAAATAATACCATTCTTAGCCAAAATCAATACAAAGACCTATCCACTATGCATACCCTTCTTTACTGTCAGTTTCAAATAAAGATTACAGAGTGTATTGGATTGTCTCAGCAAGAATTCTCTAGGTACAATGACACAGTCCGATGTCCCAGCTCAGTAATATCTATATATATATTGAAAATATTATTACATTAGATTATGTATACAATGATCTAAGGGAGACACTTATGGTTTGCTGGGAAAAGCATCCATCTTTTAGGGCTAAGGTCCTAAGAACAAATATCAAAGCTTCCTAATATATCAAACATAAGCAAATACCTACAAACAAAATTTCATTAGATATGTGGGTGCTTATGCATACCTTGACAGTCCCAGATCCATTGTCACAAACAACTGCTTGAACTTCTTCTCCATCTTCCATGACTATGTTGGGTATAGATAGCTCACAACAAGATGCTGCCAACACACTCAACTGTAAAAATTCTGTCTAATATATACTCTATTCCTGCAAGAAATAAAAATCTGTTCATACCTCAAGATTTGAAGACCCAATTCAGAAATCAGAAACTTATCAGCTGAAGATATATGTTGCCAAAACGGATTGAAGACCCATTCAGAAATAAAAAACTTCTCAGCTGAAGATATATGTTTCAGATAACAATTTGTGTGCATATATAAACTGCTGCCAAGTCATGCCACTATAAGTACAATGATGAAATGCATGAATAAGCATCAAACTCTCATAAAGAGAACATGCTGTCAAAGGAGACCATAGAGCAACCGAAAGGCCTTGAACAAATAAAGGAAGATTCTCACCAAAATCTAAAGTTGACGGGCGGTGTCAAAGCGTTCAGAGGAGGCAATCTAAAGATGCTGGTTATTTTTTGTCAGCCCAAGTAGAGGGTATTTCTACCCTTCGGATTTGGCTAAAATAGTCTCCAATAGCCTTGGAGGGTAGCTACAGTGGGGAGGTGGAGGGTGCAAATACCATTCAAAATAAAAGTAGATGCTCTGGTATTTGATTTATTCGATGTGCGCAGGATAAAATTCCCACCACCTTTTTCCATAAGTTGGAATGGACGGTTTTTTGTTTTTAGTTAAAAATTTCAAATATGCTGACTGTCATAAAGAAGACGTTGAAGTAGATGGTTGGTTTTTGCTTTTAACTTGACAAAAAGTATTAATTAGGTTGAATATAGATTGTCACACATTCCTTGAATTACAACTCAACAAAATATAAAGCCAACATTTATATCATTTTAGAGAATGCTTTAGATAAATTATACTACTTTAGAGAATGTTTTAGCTAAATACACTTACTTTAGAGAATATAGGTGGTTAGATTTATTTGAAACTTAATAACTGGGCTTTGCAAGGTGCCCAAGGTAATTTATTTTAAGATGTTTTGGTTCAGAAACCTTTAATTAAGTTTATATTCTGAATTATTTAATTAGATGTTTTTGTTCATTTTATTTAACTATTGAGACTCTTTTGCAATGCAATTTATTAGATATTTTTTTTATCATTAATTGAGTAAAATAAGTAATAAATTTATTAACATATATATAAATATTAGTTACAATTTTCCAACTTTTCATGATTTTTGAATAGTTTACTCAGCATTCATTGCATTGGACGATGCTCATAGGGATGAAGAAGTGAGATTGAAACTAGCAAAATAACTCACACTTAGTTTGGCAAGTCATTCCCATCCCAAGACTCATTTGGCTCATGCACACTTAATTGTGGATTTTACTTATGCAAGAGAACATATTAGATATAATTTTTGAAATTAACTTTGTAGGATAAGTCAATAATTTACCACCATATCCATGAGTATTATTTGCAATTGATCAATTTCTCATGATTTTAACTATGTAGGATAAGTCAATAATTTACCACCATATCCATGAGTATTATTTGTAATTGATCAATTTCTCATGATTTTTCAAGAGTCATGTTAACACTCATTACATTAGGTGATGATAATATGGGTGAAGAAGTGGGATTGAAACTAGAGAAATGAAACACATATCATCAATCAACACCTGAGGCTTGCATCCAATTACTAGGACTTCTTGGGAGGCCATCCATCCCAAGATTCCTCTAACTTTGCTGGCATTGGACCTTATCAACTATTTAGTCAAAGCTCCCTTTGCTCATTTTTTTAAGCAATCAAGAGCTACATATTAGATATCATTTTCGGGATTAATTATGTAAAATAAGTGATTAATGTATTACCGTGTTTATGAGTATTAGTAGTAACTACCCAATTGATCATGATTTTTGAATAATGCACTTAACACTCATTGCATTAGGTGATGGATTACAAGGGTGGAGAAGTGGGATTGAAGCTAGCAAATGAATAAAATGGCATCAATTATGTATTACCATGTTCATGGGTATTAGTTGTAACTACCCAATTTCTCATGTCTTTTTACCATGTTCATGAGTATTAGTAGTAACTACCTAACTTCTCATGATTTTTTTACCATGTTCATGAGTATTAGTAGTAACTACCCAATTTCTCATGATTTTTTAATAATCCACTTAGCCCTCACTCATTCGGAGATGACTTACAAAAGTGAAGAAATGGAATTGAAACTAGCAAAATGAACCAAATAGCATCAATTATTAATTCTAGAGCTTGGATTTCCCAAGATGTCACCCATCCCATGACTCCTATAGTTCAAATGCATTTAACTATGGAGTTTTTCATAATCAAACCTACTTAACTCATCACTCCATTTACAAAACCTTAACACGTACTGTCACTTTAAAATTATTTAGTTAGAATTCGCTTCACTCATTTTATTAAGAATCAAGAAACTTCACACTGAAACATATTAAATATCATTTTAGAAATAATTGCTTAGAATAATTTGTTAGTTTCTAAATATATCAATAAATATTGTTTTTAATTAATCAATTTCTTTTAAATTTTGAATATTTCACTTAATACTAATTACATTATATA
>APFE030989831.1:54980-69543 GCA_000404065.3 Pinus taeda
ATTTTAATATTAATTTTTTTCATTGTTTATTGTTTAAGTTTTCAATATAAATAGAATTTAAGTATTAGGGGGTTTACGCAGTGCATTATATTAGATATTATTTTGGGATTCAACTGCGTTAAGTAAGTCATTCATGTATGACCATTTTCATGAGAGTTAGTCGTAACTAACTAATTTCTCATGATTTTTGAGTAGTTCACTTAACTGTGGTGTTTTCCCCACAATCAAGCCCACTTAGCTTGCTACCCCATTTGCAAAACCTTAGCCAGTATCGTGCCTCATGAACCATTCAAATAGAGACCCCTTCAATGCAATGAGTGCAAAATGAACTACTCAAAAATCATGAGAAATTAGTCAATTACAACTAACTATCATGGAAATGGTCATATGTGAATGACTTAACGCAGTTGAATCCCAAAAATGATATCTAGTATAAATAGAATTATTATATTATTTGTCATCTATTTTGATATTTTTATAGAGGAAATTTTTTATAGTGGAAAAGTTGGAGGAATCAATTGTAGAAGAAGTTTCAGATTGCGAAATATTCAAATATTTAAGGAGACATACTTGGGAACCTCAAGTAAAAGTTTTAGGGTCATATTTGAAAAAATTGGACATGTGGCATGTTATACAAGTTAACTCTTGGGAAAAAGCCAAAAATCAACAAGTTTTGGGAAAGTTACTATAACTTTGGCTTGACACATCAAATTTTGGTCAAATTTGTGGAAATTGCATAGAAGACATATCAAAGTACTATATGCTGAAATTTCAAATTCAGAGGCTCAAATTTCAAAGATATATCAGGACAAAGGTCAACCATCTAGATATTCTACAAAAATTTTAGGGTTTTGAAACATACACAACTTACAATTGGCATAACTTTCGATTTTAAGATATATTTTAGTTATTCATACGACCCTTTTTATGCAAATAAAGCAACAAGTGAGAGAATTTTGGGTATATAGTTGGACAAAGAAGATCCATTGAATATATGCTTATGTGAATTTTGTTTTAAATCCCTAGTCCTCATAATTATAGTATATTATTGCATTTAACATGGATATATTAACCCTCAAAAATCTAGTTGGACAGAGAATATCCATTGAATGTATGATTATATGAATTTTATTTTAAATCCCTAGTGCTCATAATTATTGTAGATTATTTACTTTAACATGGATATATTAACCCTCATCAGAGAGACATATCCGAGTTTATATGAAAATATGTGGAAGAATCCCCTTTTGTTAGTTCTCTTGAATTTGTTATGGAATGTGAAGAATATTAAACAAAATTTACTTGAATTATAAGAACTTTCAACCCTTGAAGAAATTTTTATAAGAGTTACTCTATTTAAAGAAATTACTACAAAAATTGCTAAAAGCATATGAAGCAATCCAAAGTTTAGAACTTTGGAGACATATTGAAGAGGAGTATATAAGAGGCATATTTGGCTAGTGTGATTTAGAAGAGGTTTCAATAGAATGATATATGGACAATAGTAATTTACGGGAAGATAAATACTTTTATCTTCTCTTTGATGACTATACCCCTTTATATGAAGAGAACATTATTGAAGGAAGACAATAGTAGGTGGTTCATACCATTTTCTAATTTGATTCTTTTACCATTGTAGTGTTCATTTTGGAGCCACCCTTTTATGGCCATATGAAATATATTTTACTATGAATGGTTCTATTTATTTGGATCAACATGACTACATGATGGGTGTTTGGAACATAATGCTCAATGATTCATCAAGATTAGTTTACATCAACTAGGAGTCAACATGAGCACCTATACATGATTCCTGAGTTTATGGATAAGATTCTAAGGATATTTCAACATTGAGGCAATAAACTATACATAGAAACCTCGCTCAAGGGAAAGCTTCCTAGACAACTTCAAAGTTATGGTTAGCACAAATACATGGGACCTTGTTTTATGGTTTTACATCATTACTACAAGTGATGAGGAAAATGATTCTTGAAGGGGGATGTAATGGAAATGGTGGGATCCTCACTAGGTGTGTAATAGGGAATCCCATTTAATGCAAAGTGGCATAGGTCCACAATGTTATTTATTATTAGGTAAGTCCCATTAGATAGTTCACATTGGATAAGTTAGATTAGGCCCATTAGGTGATTTCTAATGTTACCTTCAAGAATCCATGACCTAAAGTTAGTTCCTATCCCATTCCACAAAGAATAGGTTAATATAAGCTCAACAACTAAATAATGGCCTAGCTTTAGTTCAAAAGTTTATAGGGGATGGATTTATGAATGTGAAGGATTAAGTGAAAGCCTTTCTTGATGCTTGAACCATCTTGGAGGTTGCATGTCATACCATTTGAATGAGGATTTATGAATGTGAAGGATTAAGTGCAAGCCTTTCTTGATGCTTGAACCATATTAAAGGTTGCATGTCATAACATTTTAAGGAGGATGAAGCTTAATGGTTCTTCACTCTTCCAATTGTTATATAATATATTATTATACTACAACAATTTGATTTAAGGAAAGATTCTGATGCATTGAAGTCACATCCGCCTCACCTAAGGATTTTAAAACAATTTTAATTCATGAGAGAGAACTAATTTGAAGCTTTTAATCATAGTTTTTAAACATTACAAATGATACCTAAGATTTTGGATTCAATAAACAACTTTTTCAATTATGACATGATTGTGATGTCCTAAATGTTAATTTATTTTGAGAGATAAAAAGGTATTTCATTTTGGTGTAATGTACAAAATATTTAAGGTTTGAGAAAAATAAGAAAGAGACACAAGAGTTTTTCCTCTACTTCTATGCTTATAAGGAATGATATGATTTACAATACTCAAATTACCAGTGGGTCTACATTCTCAGAAAAAGTGAGTTTGTAATTATTTAATCTCCTTACAAAGTTGGATACTAAGGTGATTTTTATGTATATGAAAATAAACAATCAAATATTTTCTAATAACTATAGACCTAGGCATACAACCCACTCAACATGTCACACAACACTTGAGGTAGATTGGTGTCACTTTGGTCAAGAGTTTCATTAATTTGAATGTTGTTTTATATATGTTTGACATATAAATCTAACATCTCTAACTAGAGCCCCATCTACTCACAAATACACAAGGGACTTTCTAAGGCCAAATCTAGATCATATGGGAGAATCTTATCATTAGGAGAAATTGTGATAGTGATACCAAACATATTTATATAGAAAAGAAAATAAACAATTTAGATGAAGCGAAACGTTAAGTCCTAAAAAATAATGGAGTCTATGTGTTATCGAGGTTATGAAAATTCAGAATTTTAATAAGGGAAACTCTTTCAATGGTGCTTCACAATATTTTTTTTTGTAAATTAAGAAACTTTGTATTATCAAAATTTCTTTAGGGTACAAAGTTGATACATCTAATCATATGCAGGGTCCTTAGTGCCACCACAAAATATAGGAGAAACCACTCACTTATCTTATCAGAGTCTACAAAAATATCACAAATTCATACATTTTGGATATAAAGTACAAAACATAAATGGAGTCCATATATACTAGTAGACTTAAGAACCATTAAGAGTTAGAAGAAGAAATTGGTTTTGGGACACTCACACTCTAACCATGAAGTGGATCAGTATCAGTGTCACATTAGAGATGCCTTTTACATGGGTCAGTCTTGTGTCAAGCCTATCCAAGGAGAAAGGATGGTTTGTCTTTAAATACTAGACCAAGCAAAGTCTTTATCTGCCAATGTAACACCATAGAATTGAGGTATTGATTTTTCCATCCCCTAGTGTGACCAAGAACGAGAACCTAACAAGACACCTTCTCAAGTATCTCAGAGTTAAAGTAGGATTTCTTTTCAACCCCTGTCTTAGTTTCCAAATTTCTGTTTTTTCATCGAGCCTCAAACAACATTGCATTAAAATAAGTCATAGTCATGTTTTGGGAAAAAAGTCATGCCCTACATTGTCCTTGTGGGTTGTTTCCACCACCACCCCACTTGCATCACATACATTACCTAGAAGGAATGGTGAGAAAGTAAAGTTTATAACTCTAAAAATTCAATTAGTGACCACAACTTGAAGATAGGCAAGAGTTTCCACCTAAAACAAAATGTATACACGTTGACCTTGAACCAAATTCATCACCACACAAATGACATCGAAATAATTCCAGAGAAAAACCACTACTAACCAACTCCCTGAGTTAGTTAGTTCCTCCCCACTTGAAACTTACAACAACGTGGGAACTCAGATAGAGACAAAGCCATAGACAAGTCTGAAAATAATACATACCACACCTTTTCCCTGCTAAATTAAACCAAGAGGGAAAATGTGCATTAAATTTTTTTGACATGAAAGGAAGTAGACTCAGACCTGGAATGAACACTAATGGTACTTCACCATCTTAGTTTTTCCCATTTAAGTCTACAATTAAGTAGAGGGCTTGTTAAAAGCTCTTTCTAGTATAACATTATATATGATTTTCATATTTTGCAATAATTTGAAAATGTATCTAAAGTCCTTTAGTCTCCTTCCCTACCTCTTGAAGTTGTTGACCTGCACCCCTCATGAAGCATAATCAAAGTAAGAGGACCTTGTAGTTAAATTTTTGGAAACATATCATTATGTGATTCTCTTGATCTAGTGAGTGTCAATGACCAATTCAATGCATAAATGCCTTTATATCTTCTTGTTCATAAATTATTTTAGGGTATGGATTTATCTATAAAAGAAATTGAAAATTTCAATGCCTCAAAAGGTGAAGTCCCAATAGATAATATACCCTTTGCCCTTACTAGGGATACAACACATTTGGAATTTTAATAAGTGAATCACTTTTAATGGTGCTTCACTATTTTAGTTTTCCCTACTTGAGTCTATAAGGTAGTTTAGGGGTTGTTAACAACTCTTGCTAGTGTGACATTATATATACTTTTCAAATTCTACGACAATTTAAAAATGTATCTAAAGTCTTTTAGTCACTTTCCAACTTCTTGAAGTTGTGGATGTGCTTCTTCCCCTCATGAAGCACAATCAAAAGAAGAGAACCATGTAGCTAAATTTTTGGAAACACATAATTATGTGATTCTCCTAACCTAGTGAGAGTTAATAATGACCAATTCAATATATAAATTCTTTTTCATCTTCCTATTCCTTACAATTATTCTAGGGTTCTTCTAAAGACATCACAATTTTCACAAATCTCTTAAATTATTTTAGAGATGCCTTTAGATGGTCATAGCATGACCTAAGGGAACTATTTCATACAATACCTAAAAACCTTAATATTAATTTAACATGAAGAAAACATGTTAGAATTACAACCCTCAAAGTTCCAGATTCACATCCCAAGGTTCTGGATATTACCAAATCACTTTTCAAACAATCCAAAAATTGATGATATATTTGTTAGGATAATTTAGATGCCTAAATTAGGTATTAATATTTATATCAATCCAAGTGTTCGTAAACTTAAAAGCACAATACAATATGTAGAGAGATATGCTAGATTGTTTTTCACGTCTAAATTAAGTACTAAAAGTAGCTAATCAAAGCCAAAGTCTAGAATTCTATCTTAACAAAAGTTAAAATGTTAAGCTAAGAAAGCATGCAAAAAAACTTAATTTAATCACAATAATTGAAATGTAAAGCACATACACTTGAATCATGAATACTTTGGAATAGGCATGCGCTATGACTTCTCACACAGGTCACAATCTTCTATGCAATCATGTTCAAGAATGTTAAGTTTTCACACTGAAATGTTTGTAAATGACTGAAAATGAAACAATGATAAAATTGGATTTGGTTTAATAGATTGGTAATTCGCTAGTGCCTCTCTTGTTGATAGAAGCAAGTGGACGCTTTGGAATTTTTTTAATCAACATAATAGACTTTGACTCGATACCAATTGAAAAGATGAGAATGCACTATGGTCTTTGCCATTTATGAGAGTGAAAATGGGTGATCACTCATTGTCTTCTACTCATCTTCTTACCTAGTATGTACCCAAATCATTGATTTACTTTAAGGAAGCAATCATATGACCATAAGAAGAGAACTATGGCATTGATGAATATAATGCTAAGTGAAAAAGTTTTCAAAGTAGTTGGGGCCTTTTCCACCGGGAAGAGTGGTGAATGGCACTCCCAATGCTTTGCTCAATCTTGTTAATCAGAGTATCCTCATAAGAAACAACTACCCTATGATAAATCAAGCTCATAAATCATACTTAAAATTGGAAAATGTAAACATCCATATAAATTATTGACAAAAATATGGTAATGAATATACTAGTGATCTCACTCAAACATAAACAATTAATATGAACAAGGAACTAAAAATATACAACAGTATGAACATAAAAGAACATATATACACAGGTCATACCATCATATATTCAATGAATGAATAACACATGGAAAGTAATGCACAAGCTTTGGTTTGTGGGAGCACTCCACACCCTAGTAAGCACACTAGATTGTCTACTAGAAGTTGAAAATCACAAAGTCAACATATATTAAGTGAAATAAGCTTGAAGCAAGCTTCAAAATATTGAAGTCTAAGCTACAAATTTCTAATCACAAACTCTAAATATCCCCCTTTTGAAATGGAGAAGGCACTCTTATTTATACATAAATTTGTTTTGAGAATAAGATAAGAAGCTAATAAATTAAGATCCACATATTTCTCATGTGGTTACAACCATTTACTAATGATTGGAACATAAGATGCACTCTACAACCTAGTACGGGGGAGATGTTGAGGCATAATGTAAGTATCTCAACATTTTTTAAATGTTGTGATATAGAGAAAAAAAATGTTGGCTTCATATTTTTTTAATTAATATTAAAATTAAAATGTATATAAATGTAAAAAGTAAGGCATATAGCTACCAATTTGATCAGAATAAAATGATTTTTCTATAATGTAAAGCTAGCATATTATTGTTTCTTTTAACATGTTATATATATATATATATATATATATATTATATAGTATATATATATATATATATATATATAATATATATTGAATATTATTATTCCAATATGCTATATAATTATCATCTCCTTTATAAGTATTATTATGTTAAACATTAAATATATTATTGATTACATAGAGTGACAATTCTCGATCATATGGAGAGAGAGAAGGGGTGGGGGGGGAGGAAGAAGAAACACAAAGAGATAGAGGTGGAGAGAGGGATGGAAGAAGAAATAAAGAGAGATAGAGTTGGAGAGAGAGAGTGAGTGACAAGGGAGATATGGAGAGAGAGCGAGGGAGATAGGAGAGAAGGAGGTAAGAGAGAGAGAGAAAGAGAGAAGAAGAAGAGAGATGGGAAGGAAGTAGATTGACATAGAGAGAGAAAGGTGGAGAGAGAGGGGTGACAAGGGAGATATGGAGAGAGAGAGAGAGAGAGGAGAAAGGGAGGAAAGAGAGAGAGAAGGAGAGAAGGAGAAGAGAGAGCGATAAGGGGAAAGTAGAGAGAGGTAGGTAGAGGAAGGGACAAAGAGATAAATAGATATGGATAGAGAGTGTGTATGTTTGGGGGGTTAGATATAGAGACAAAGAAGGAGAGATAAATGGAGATAAAGATATAGATAGAGGGGGGAGATAGGGAAGAAGAGAGTGACACAAAGAGATAGGGAGGGAGAGATAAATAGATATGGAGAGAGAGAGAGAGAGAGAGAGCGAGAGAGGAGAGAGAGAGAAGGGGAGAGAAAGGGGGGAGAGTGGGAAGGAGGGATGGAGGGAGATAGCCACATAGATGGAAGAGGGGGAGAGAGGGAAGAAGAAAGAGATGCACAAAGACAAATACAAATATTATACAGTATTATATAATATTTAACATTATTAACCATAAAGGAAGAGGAAATAAGACTTTCACAAAATTTAAGAGAAGTTGGATTTAGAAAGCCATAAATATTTTAGTTTTTCATTGAAATAAATGCATTGACTTTAGTGTAGATGTTGATTTCTAATCCCATTTGATTGATTGCATTCAATGAATTGATTTCAATGTAGTTGTTGATTTCTAATCTTATTTGATTGCTTGCACTATATGCATTGATTCCAACGTAGATGTTGATTTCTAATTCTATTTGATTGTTTGCACTAGATGCATTGAATTCACTATAGATGTTGATTTCTAATCCTATTTGATTGCTTGCACTAGATGCATTGATTTCAATATAAATGTTGATTTCTAATCTTATTTGATTGTTTACACTAGATGCATTGATTTTAGTGTGGATGCTAATTTATACTTTGATGTACCTAGATCTTTGATGTACATTAATTTCAAATTAATTAGATTAATAGTGTGCATTGATTTCAATGTAAGCACAAAAAATGGCATAGTCTAACTTATAAACAAAATAACCTTTCTCATCAGAATCTGGTGATACAATATCAAGTAAGATTATGATTTTTTGTTGTTGAAGTACCTTTTTGAATGCATAAATGGATTCAACACCCTTAAAAACCATTGGGGCACTTAAATTCTATAGATTAGACAACTTAAACTCAAGTTTTTAAAAAAATTTGGTTAAAATTAACCAGAAAAAAAGAAAAAAAAAAAGAAAAAAAAAAAAAAAAAAAAAAAAAAAAAAAAAAAAAAAAAAAAAAAAAGCCATAAAAATACTATTTTGTCTATAAGTTAGACTATGCCCAAAAAAATTATTTGACTACATGCATTGATCTTTGCATTATATTAATTCAACTATAAATAAAATACTTGATTTTTCATCTTAAATAAAATGTTCACTTGTAAAAAATGTTTGCTTTTCGAAACTGTAAACTAGTTGTAATTGACTACATTCTTATCATTCCCATTTTTCCATCATTTAACATTGTTAGTCACCTTGCATTCAAATGAGGTAATAGCAAACAACTACGATTGAAATTTATTGGGGTTTGAAAACTCCCGAAGTCACGATGATTGAATTTGAAGAAAGCTACTATTAATATTGGAGAGCAAGAGAGACAAGGTATGACGTTTACTACAACAACTCAAGTTAAATATTTGAATGTTCTATGATTTCAATCGCCCTTTTCACACAATCAATATGGAAAGATGGAAAATTTAACAAAAGTGATAGTAAGAATAGTAGAAGAAAATAATTTAAGATTGATCACAATGAAGACTATTTGTAGCTAAATACATTCTTATTATTCACATTTACAATCATTCAGCTTTGTTACATAGTCACTTTGCATTCATAATTTTTTGCTTCATCATTTTTCATCATTCAAGTCATTAAACGTCTTTATCATCTCAATAAACTGGGGTAACTAAGAAAATTTAAAATTAAAATGTCCACATTAATCTTTAGACAAATTATCATATTTAAAATGATAAGAATAATTAGATGTTCAACAAATTATGTGTGACTACACATGACTGAAACCAACCAAGACCCATATTAATGTTGGATTTATCAAGCGCCGAGATGGATCAAATCTCTCGAGGTGCAAACCATTACTCAAAATTTTCACTAAAAAAAGAGGTTTTCTCCTTGAGAGATTTGATCACTCTCAGCACTTGATAGATCCGTGGTTAAGATGGATCTAGGCCGATTATCTCTAAATATCTTCTCATAAATATCTCCAAGATATTTGATAACAAACGTGATTCTTCTTTCCAAGATGCATGAGTAATCATTCCAAATCCATGATAAATCCCTAAAGATTGAAGAAGAAATTCGAACTTGAGCCTTAATGCTAAAATTTAGAATTGTTGAAATCTCCAATTTCACTTATACACATCACCAAACTCATCTATCTTTCAAGTATCAGTTAGAATATGTTATTTTTCCAATATTTAGTCATAAATTCACCTAAAATACCAAAATAATGCATTAGAAAATATTAAGCCTAATCGTATATATAAAAATTCAAATGGAATAAAACATGGTTTCGAAAAAGCGAAAAATGGTTTAAAAATCAAGACAAAAGTTGTGAAATAGAATTATATTCATTAACACCATAAATTGTCTCTTTTAGTCTTTTTTTTTTTCTAAATTTTCCCTTTTCGTTTCAATTTTTCATTTCTACTATATATATATATAATATATTTATATATTATTATCTATATATATATATTATATCTATACTATATATATATATATAGATATATATAGATATAGATATAGATATCCTGAATGAAGCTTGCAACGTAAACCACATTAAAACATTTTCAAAGTATCCTAATTTTTCTATAGTAAAGTTTGGTCAAGGTTAAATTTTTGTGAAATGCCTTAATATTATTTTTCCTTGGTAGTGTATCACTTTAATCCTTCATTTAAATTTCATTTTCTTGTTTTAAAATGGTTAATAATATTCATTTAAAACCACTCTAAAATGGTTTGAAATATAAATCATCACTTAAAAAAAAAACAAATATTTTTTTAATTAACTACTTGGTTATGTATACTTATACTTCTTTGTGTTTTTTTAATGCAAGGATATCTTCATGTTTGTATAAATTTAACATAAAAATTTGTGACATGCTTCATAATTCTATTTTGAGTTAAGGTTAAACCATAATTCAAGCAAGAAGAGTTGCAAGCAACAAGTCCTTACTCTACCAACTATTGCAGCTACACTTGCTTTAGCGACACTGTTGTAAATTACACAAGGTGCAAAAGGTTATGTGTAAATTAGATCTTTCAGGAATTGAAGAGGATGGTGATGTTGTTTCATAACCAAAGCTGCTAGCTTCAATTGAATCAGATATTTCATGAATTGAGGAGGATGCTGGTGATGCCATTTTATGATCAAAGGTGTGAGCTATAATTGAATGGGATATTTCATCTTTCTATTTTGTGACCAAAGGTGTCACCTTCAACTCATTACAATATGTCATTTATCGAGGAGGATGATGCTTTTTTATGATCAATGTTGGAAGTTTGAACTGAATCAGATTTTTCATCCTACATTAAAGATAATGACAACGATGTCTTTTGACGATCGAAGGTGCTAGCTCAAGTGAATAAGGTATTTCATGCATCGAAGAGGATAATGGTGATGTTATTTTATGTTCAATGGTGCCAGCTTGAATTGACTTAGATATTTCTTGCGCCGAAGAGGATGATAATGGTGTTGTTTTATCATCAAAATTGGCATTAAAAAGGATGATGCCACTGCAAATAAAGAGATCAATGATCGAAATTCGTACTACTTGATGTTCTAACATTCTTCTAAATCTAGTATCCTAGTAATAGGTAGCTAAAAGTAAACGATATAGAATAACGTTTGTGAAAACAACATAAATATGAGATATTAAAAGAAGATAATTTAAAATAGCTTTGGGTGGTTGACATTTTATTCAAATGAGTTGCGAGAAAATATCTTGCTCCACAAAAGGTTATTAAGAATTTTATTATCATCCTGGATTGAATTTTTTATCATCTTACCTGGATTTGCATCGCGTCTGCTTGGATCAACCTTTAAGAGCTCTCAGATACTCTCTATCTATGTATCTTGTACTTGTATCCTCTCCATCAATACTCTCATTAGTATCTTAGTAGGTAGTCTCCTTGCAACTATAATCAATGCCTTTGTAGGATCCACTAGTTGCAACTGTAACTGAGTGCCCTTTGTTAGTGCTCCATGTGCTTATGAACCTACCCTCCTCTATGCATCAAAGCCCCGCAAAGACAATCTCAACCCAAGTTAATAAGAAATGGATGTTATAAGCACCACAACTAATACGTGTCTACCCCATGATCGGTCGTGTCCTTTGCTCCAGTTGATTTGATGTCATTGGTTCCTTCATTTTTTGGTGATAATCATATATCTCTCACGTTTGATACGGCCATGGTAGTGGACATATATTAATAACCAATCCATTCATAAGTAGTTTTAGGTTGGGTGGATGGCCTATATATCGTGCTTGACATTGCGATAGCCTATTCTAAGAACGCTTTATGTGTATTCCACCCACCCCTCGAGCGAGAGTACCAGTGAATGAATGAGTTTGGTTCCATTGGGTGGGATCAAGTGTGTTTATATCCGGTTCTCTGTCTAAAGGAAGCTTTTGAATGCATATTTAGAAGGGTGCCTAGAATAGCCAAATAATAGCCAGAAGGATTTTACTGAGTGCATGAGCTTGACACTATGGCTCTAGTAGTAGAGATTTTACAGACTATAGGTTCTACAGAGAAATTGAGAACATAGAAATAGGACTAAGTTATATGTGGGCCCCTTCAAATTTATGGAAGCATACACATTAAACATGGATTAAACAACAATTGGTTGTTTCTCAAGTGGTAATGTGAGAAATAAAATATAGTTATGACCTTCGGACAATGTGATTCTCTCTATCAACTATAACTATGGAAATGGGTAGGTAGGGGGTCTGACCACCTATTGTGGAATGGGAAAGTTACCCATATCTATGCAATTATTGGTTATATGACCACCTTATGACAATGTTAAAATGAAATTATTAAATGAGAAGGTAGAAATTTGTCCCAACCAAAAAAACATGGTTGATTCATCAATTAAAATAGATACACACTTTATTGGGTTTGATTCCCTCTTCAATTGACACTTAATGGGTTGCAAGCCCTAATTGTGAGTACAAATAGACCTTTGAATTCTCAATTACCGAGAAAACTACAAGTCTACTATGCTTTCGAAACAATTAGCTAGTGGGGAATCTCGCCTTCGTGGTCCCTCCTATTGGGCCGAAGCGTTTGGTGTTTTGTTCAAAACCCTTTTTTCGCCAACATATGAACACACGTCCAAATATGCAAGTGTGTCCAAAATACCCAAGTAACACTTGTAATGAAATTTATAGGTTGAATTGGAATGCAACCACGTTTTGGATATTTTCGGTGCAAATATTTTCATGGTCGACTCTGTCCACTGTATTGCATCATGACTTTGTCCATTGTATCACACTGCAAAATGTTGGCATTATGGTACAGGTGTTGTCCTTGATGGAAACCGACTCACAGGACAGTTCAGATTTGATAAAGGGCAACTCACATTATAACAGGTCATTTCAGAGGTAACAAGGAAATGGTATAGAAGAACAGAGGAAAACAAATCAGAATCAAGCAATTGAAGAAAAAAAATGTTTTCAGCTGTATTAAGTTGTATATGCTGGTTCACCTAGTCCAAGTGGTGTATACAAGCAGATTCACTGAACAAATAGTGTGCATATGTATGCACGCACTTTCACAAGATTAAAAGTGCGCATGAGATGGAAAATTAAGATATATGAATATCAAGGGTCCATACCATGGTATTAGCCCACAATATTTAGCGGAACAATAGTTACTTGATCTCGTCTAAGAATACCACAGGTTCTAAGTGTTGTTTTGGTCTGAGGTATTGAGAAAGGCTAAAACTATATAAGGAGGAGAAGATCAAAGGGCTAAGTGTGCAAGTGAAAGGGTTTTTCATGAATACTTCTATCTGAAGTATATTTTATGTTGCAAGGGATATGGTTATGCTATGATCTGAAATAGCTTGTGCACCTTTGGATACAATGTTGGATCAGGATCATGAGACTTAAAATTACTTATCATTGTATGGTCTGATAATGGATTGGCTAGATCTGAATGTTAATGCATGTTTTATCCTTTATATGTTATGATCTGGGTATGTCTGAAGTCTGGAATAGTTGCGAAGTTATAAGTAAGTATTCACAGATCTATACATTGGTTCAGCTTGGTGAAGGTGCGTATACATGCTAGTTTGGCTCTCCCAAGTAGCGTATGAAAAAGAAAAGTTTGTTGTTCAAAAATGTCTTATCTATCCGATCAGTGCTACTATTTTACTGTTGTCTGTTTGATCCAGATTTAAACAGGAACACAATAGATTACAGAGATAACCATAAATACAGAGATGTGATAACCATAAATAAAGAGATGCAGCGGAAATAATACTTCATTTCATTAATGGAAAATCGAAAATATGCTTACAAACAGAATTGGAAATAAACGCAGCTAGGACGATGTAGCTTAATCTCTGAGAAGAGATGTGCACTACATGTTCTAAACTGTTCCGAACTTGTGTTTACAATGGAGGCTCGAAGGCCTATTTATTATTGAAGAAACAATGGAAAACCCTTCCACATTCCAACACCGACCCTTAGAAGACTGAAACGCCAAATTGTGGGCCCATTTTGGGTAAATTGGGTAACAATCAATTTCCCGGGGTCGTAACTTTTGGCATACGATTCTCCGTTGACGCATATGATAGCTCGTTAGAAAAGATCTATCCAGAACTACCACTTTGGGATAAAGGCAACATCGTCCATGGACCCATGTTGCCCCCATATTTCCCAAAAAATGTCGTTTAGGGCCTCAAAACGGCTTCGGAAGTTCAGGACCCGAAAAACTGCTAAAAATAGTAAGTCGTGCTACAACTAAGGAAACTGAAAATGCTGAAAGAGACAATGACGGGGGTCCAGATGGGATAGGTGGGTGGCCACCAACATCCACCTGGATCATTCCTCCCCCCTTAGGAAGCAATGGTCCCCATTGCGTTGAGTTCCTCCCTCTGCTGAACTTGTCCTGCAATCTCTGATGTGTCCAGTA
>APFE030989854.1:2736-35890 GCA_000404065.3 Pinus taeda
AGAGCACTGCAAGAGAGATCTTGCGACGGAGTTTGAGATGAAGGACATTGGCTTGATGCATTACTTTTTGGGTTTGGAGGTGTGGCAGGAGGAGGGGCATTTCTTCCTGGGGCAGAGGAAGTATATTGTGGACATCCTTAGCAGATTCCACATGGAGGATTGTAGACCCATGTCGACACCGATGATTACCAACTGGAAGAAGCTTCATGCTTCGGATTCCGAGTTGTGGATCCCACATTGTACAGGCAGCTGATTGGTTCCTTGATGTATTTGGTCAACACTAGACCAGATATATGTTTTGCAGTCAACACGATGAGTCAGTTTATGTGTGAGCCTAGGAAGGTTCACTGTGTGGCTGCAAAACACATTTTGCGGTACTTGCAGGGGACAGTGGATTATGGTCTGGACTACAAGCAGGGAGATGGAGTGTGGAGTGAGATTGGTAGGATACACTGATTCTGATTGGGCAGGTTGTGCCTCTGATAGGAAGAGCACTTCGGGGTGCTGTTTTGGATTGGGTTCAGCAGTAGTGTCATGGTTCAGCCGGAAGCAGCAATTAGTAGCACTGAGTTCAGCGGAAGCAGAGTATATGGCAGCCAGTCTAGCTAGTTGTGAGGCCATCTGGCTTCACAAGATGTTGTTTGGCTTATTTGTTCAGCCGTTGAGGCCTTCAGTGATTTACTGTGATAATCAGAGGTGCATTAAACTCACGGGGAATCCAGTATTTCATGACAGGTCCAAGCATATTGGGATCAGATATCATTTCATCAGAGACTATGTTCAGAAGGGAGCTATGAAGCTTGAGTATATTTCCACTGATGAGCAGGTTGCAGACATTCTTACCAAAGCCTTACCACGGGGCAAGCATGTCTACTTCAGAGACAAGATGGGTGTGATGAGGAACACCTTCCTCGGTAAGAGGGAGTGTTGAAATTTGGTACCGGAGGACAGGTGGTTCCTTAAGGCTTTGATCTTTGGCGAAAAGTGTCCAAAAGATTTAATTTTTCTCCTAAAGTGACTTTATAATTTTTATAAAGTTAAAATCTAATTTAAAAGTGACTTTAAGTGATAAAGTTACTAAGTCTAATTTTAAAGTGACTTTTATAAAGTCAATGAAAAATTAGAAAGGAAAAGTGACTTTGGAAATAAATGACTAAGTGGGTCTTTATTAAAGTGGGGTGAATTAAAACATAGAATGTGATATTTAAATGTGCATTTAATCTCAGCCATTGATCTAAATCTATCTCAGCCATTGGATTTAGGGATCACCCAAAAGTCATTTAGGGTTGGATTAAGGGAGGAAAAGGGGGAAAAGATCATTCATTCTTTCATGAGCAGATTGGGAGAAGGAGAGCAAGAGAGCAAGGGAGATTTCTGGATAGGAAGGAGAAGGAGGCAGCAGCTTGGCACATATTCCAAGGCAGCTCTTCAACAAATCCGTACATCTAAAAGAACAAGCAAAAAAAGGCTGATTTTTGCTGAGAAAACAGAGAAAAACTGATTTTTTGGACACGAATTTCGAGGAGACAAATTTCTGCACGGAAACCGAGGTCTGTCTGTACAGTCCGTACAGCCGTTCGTACGGTCTGTACATCCGTACGTTCGTACAATCCATACATCTGTACGGTCCGTACCGCGTACAGCAAAGTTCCAATTTGTCTGTTTGGCTGAAAAACGGATAAGTTTGTTTGCTGGAAAATTTTATTTTGCTGAAATTCTCACTGTAAAAGGCATTTTCCAGAAATAAAGAAGAGCTCTCAAACTGGTTTTCCCCAAGAGTTGTAGGGGGTTTTTCCAGGGTCACATTGACCAAAAATATCAGTGTTTAAATGTGTTTTAATGGTTGTTTATTACTGCTGATTTTTATTTCTGCAATTTCCAGTATTCTGTAAAATTTCCAAAATTTGTGTTTTCAGATAAAAAAATAAATAAATAAATAAATAAATATTTATTTTTTTCAGCTTGTTAAATGTATGGTTATGGGAAAGGGCATTTAACTATATGGGAGAAATAAGGAGAAACTGAAAACCGGGGTGGGAAAACAGAAATTTTTACATTCAAACCTATCCTGGATACATTTATCACAAGTGGGGAATAATGGGACTCCTCCGGTCGTTGAAAATCTGAGAAGAGAAGAGGACTTAGGTTGTGGTGACAGTGGGCCTCTGTCCCAAGGTGTTGTTGTGCCCTCTAACTCTTGCCTCTTTACAAGGCCTGCTAGTTTGTGCAGCAACATATCCCATGGGGGACAATTTGTCAGTTATAACACCTACAAAAGTTGTTTTAAGATTCAGAGAATCCCTCTCCATTCCGATCCACAACCCAAATATGAGATGTTTAGCTCCTTACATGCATGGGTTGGTTACACTCATACAACAAAGCTTACAAGTTTCCTCCAGATTTTCACATTGTCAAGTGAACCTCATTTTTCCAACCTAATTCTGCAACTGGTGGTCCTAAGTGATGTGCTGATGATCCAGTGACCTACGCATGAGAGACCAGAATGGTGAGAGCTTGTACTGCGACTCCCTATAGGGCCAGTCAAGTTACCATCAACAATGCACCAAATCTAAGGTTTTTAAGACTTGGGAATGAACCAAAGTAAAACAAAAGATGGAAATGTGCGTAACAATGCACAAATCAAAATGAAAATTTGCAGAAACTTGATATTTCAGTGCGAGGAAAATGATAAAAAGAAATGAAATAAAGGCATCAATCAAAAAAGGTAAGATGAATACCGAAAGAAGGGTTAGGTACTCAGGATAGAATCTCCTAGAAGCAAGTCATTGTGCGCATTGTAAGACAATAGTACCACATAGTATAGGTAATCTGGATAGAATCTCCTAGAAGCAAGTCATTGTGCACATTGTAAGACAATAGTACCACATAGTATAGGTACTCTGGATAGAATCTCCTAGAAGCAAGTCATTGTGCACATTGTAAGACAATAGTACCACATAGTACATATTTGAGATTTTGAACTCATTGCCACCAATTTAGTAGTTGGGCTATTACTTGCAGCTATTTGACCATACAGATATATCAAATGAGATCAGGAAATCCTGTCATATGCTAGATCGGGGTTAGTTGTTACTTACCCTTGACAAATGCCAATTTCTTTGCCAACACCTTTTCATAAATATGGCGTATGAAGATTATACTTTCACATGTATTGGAAGTAGATTGACTACAGCAAAGCTATAGAGTTGAAGGATACAAGAGAATAAAAGAAGAAAATAGTAATGCTACCAGTAAGATGGTTGTAATCTAACTTTCATGTCATAGAGTAGTATTCTAAATGTTAAAATAGTACCTTCAAAATCTTCATCAAAATCAATATCTTCCTCCTCCTCTCCTTCTGATTCTTCAATAGTTGGCTTGGCACCCTTCTGCACAGCCCAATTAAGTTTACATTCTGATTCATATACAGAGTTTGCACCTACTCTAGAAGAAATTAAGAAACAACATAAAAGGATCTTTTAATTCAAGTTATAAATTTCAGCAATGGGCCTGCACATAAAAAAGAACGAATAGGACACAGAAAAGCCTGGTATGGAAATTTTCAAGACAGATAACAATGTCAAGCTAAGAATGAATTCACAAAAAATAAATATTTCTCCTAAATTGAAAAAGTACATAGTAAGGTTCAAAAATTGCAAGAAAAAAGAATCAACATGAAAGTGCCTTTGATTATACAATGGCTCAAAAAACACTAAAGGTTTTGGACATGAGGTATGCTGTTGTATTGGCATCAGTGTTAGTAACCACTGGTGTCTAAATTCTACAATATTTAGGTAAAAAGAATACCGTAACAAGGGCTCTTCCACTTTCAAACCATTGTCGTCCTGTTAATTTTTTCTCCTTGGCAGCTGTAAGAGAAGAATCTGGCATTAGCCTGCACATAACAATAAAAAATTATTTCAACATAAGAGAAATAAATTTAGTTTTTGCCAGTTTGATTTTGTCCAAAATAGCTTATAATACAAAACCATATCAAAAAATTCCAAATATGTGTTTCAGAAGTAAGAGAACAATGTTTCTAAATCCTACTCAATAACTATCATCAAGCTGTGGTCCAGTGGTAAGCTGGAACATTTGTGATGCAAACCGGCTAGGTTTTATCTGCAGTGAGCATACTGCTTCCATCGCAGTCATACTCCTATGTAATTTTAATAGAAACTATAGTCTTTTGGACATGGCATTCTAACCAAAGGTATTGCACTGGAAAAGAAAAGCCCATTTAGTAATGAAATGCTCCACCGACTTTCTTGGACAGATGAATGCAGGAACAGGGAAATGTGTCTGAGTGATATGTGGAGACACCCCCCAAATTCTATGAAATTTCAAAGGAAAAGTCAGGTCCCTGTTGCCACAAAATCTAGCAGGGCCCTAGGAGGGGAAAACCTAAGAGACAAAAACTAGACTAAGCGACAACAATGGGTCAATGACCACTGTCACCTCAGTCAAGGTCCCCTACTCTTTATTGACTTTCACCAATTGGAGGAGTCTCGTTAGGAAGGGAATCACTTAGAATGAATAAATCAATGATTTAGGTGTGATATGATTCCACAAGGCCCATTCAAGGAGAGACACAACAATGGCCCAATGCTTCAAGGAAGCTAAACGCTCTCCAAAAAAGGCCTAGGAGGAGATCAAGACTTCAGGTTTAAAATTATGATTATAATATGTATTCCTAAGATCAAGACTCCAAGTGATTGGATAGGACCTCTCAAAGAACCTCAATGTGATGTTTTAACACTTCAAAGGGGTTCTTCGCTTCCTTTGAGAAACCTAGGAAAGACTTGTGCTTGACCTAGGGTTTTATGAATAATCGTGGGAAGAAATATTTCCAAGGTACTCACTAGATCAAGGCAAGGGAGGAGATAGGGCTTCTTATGATTTATTCCAATGAATACTAAGATCATACAACCATCAAAGAAGTCCCCAAGGTGAGAGAGAAAGACCTAGGTTTCCCCTCTTGGAGTGGCACCTAGGGCAAGAGATTTTATGGATGAAACTCAGGTGGCTTCCCACCAAACCTGGAGCATAGGTAGCCTTGGACCCTCGGATTCCCAAAAATTACCTCCGTAAAATTTTGCTGCAAGCCCTAGATTTTCGCCCTACCTTTAGGGGGGCGAAATTTAGGAGTAAAAAATATGGAGAAGAGAAGAGATGATCACCAAACTTCTTAGACTAGAGCCTACTCCTTTAGACTATGGAGTCTTAGATGCATTACATTGGCCAATTTTGTCCTCAAGGAAGTCAAAAGTTGCTGCCCTAGCTACCAACCTTCAGCAATTACCTACTATTAGAAAATGGAGTTTCATGAAGAAAAATTACATTTCATCACTAGGAACATTCGTTGCGCGTTATATCATGAGTAACATATGCAAGAGCCAACCAAATAGCTTCCAAAAAATTTCTTAAACAAAATCAGGGCACAATAGCAGTTACATTAATTGCAGCAATTACATACATTAGACATTTTCAAGAGAAAGATTCCATCAACAAAAGGACTTACACGATAATCATGCAATATATCCATCCATATTAAATAAGTAGCTCCAAGACAAGATCAAAAATCGGCTCCAAATATCATAGTGCATCCAAGATACTCCAATAGCTTCCAAAGAAAAAGGGTGAGTTCTTTTACAAGAGAAGTATCAAAGTGATGATGATGAGTTCTCACAAATGAGACTCACTTTATTTATATGACTCTCTCTAAGTCGAAATAGCCTAATGAGCCCTCAAAAATATAAAATAATGTGCTAGAAACAAGTCTTGGTCACAAGCTAACCAAGTAGCTATCACAAGTTATGAAAAACCCATCCATAAGTGAGCCGAATTGATGACGTCATGATGTCAAAGGGTTGTTGGAAGGCCTTGTTGCTGCACAAACTAGCAAGCCTAGTAAATAGGTTAAAGCTAGAGGGCACAACAACACTTTGGGACAAAGGCCCACTATCACCATGACCTATGTCCCCTTCTCTTCTTGAATTTTCACCGACAGGAGGATTCCCAGTATCCCTCACTTGCGATTAACGTGTATACAATTAGATTTAAAGTAAGGCAAGGATGGCTCATTCAATGGAAAGGCTCAATTAAAGTGTGAACTTTGGGAGAAGCTGATAAGACTTTCCACAAAAAAGCCCTTGACAGAAACGCTATACGAGACCTAGTGTTGAGATATTTGATGAGGTAATAGTTCATCCAAAGTTAAGATAGTTAAGAGAAAAGGTTTTGAATTATACATTACTAAAGCACAAACCTTCAAGAAATCCCTAAGTTGAAGTGTAGCTTTAAGGGTTCACACTTGATGTGATAGCTAGGGCGTCAGTTTTCTTGAGATTCCACCGTTGAAATTCGTTCAAAACTTGTTGATGCCTGGAGGAGACACTATAAAAGAGGTCTATCCAATCAGAATTCCAAATGCACTCCTAGAGAGGCTTCCCTAACCTTAAAGGGATGAGGAAAAGAGAGAGAAAGAGGTGAAGAAAGGATGATTTTTCAAGTAGAATGTGATCACCAAGGATCCTAGACCCGTTGCCTATTGGGAGAAAATGGAGTCAAGATAAACCATTAAAAGGAAACTCACTCTTCAAGGAGACCTAGAAGTGTTTTTTCTATGTTGCAGGAAACGTGGGGGGGAGGCCCGTTTCCGACTGGAAACTGGGACGAAACACGTTTCCGCGTTTGGTACAGCTGTGAAACGCGTTTCCGGCCGTACCACCACGTTTCTCGAAATGGAAACGTGGGTGGTACGGCCGGAAACACGTTTCACGGCCGTACAGCCCACGTTTCCAAAAATTCATGTGTTTTTTTTTTATTTTTTATTTTGTGCACAAAACTACAGTGAGTCCAAGACATGCTTGAAGCCCACTAATGGCTGTCCATACATGAATTCAGCATTATTCTGGCTGGAAAAGATACAGGAGCAAACAAATCTCTGTAATTAACCACTTGCCTCATTTTAAGACTCCAAAGACAAGTTGAACCGAATTTTATTGAGCCATCACACTGATCTAGTGTACAGTATGTGTAACTAAAAATTGTCCTAAAAGTTCAAAGCAGTGACCTTTTGTAATTTTGTTCATATTTAATATATGTTCTTGCTGTGCACCTTAAACTCTTTGCAATATTTGTTCATGTTGTGCACCTTAAACTGTCTGCAAACCAATGACAGTGACATTTTCCAGATTTGTTATCAGCTATAAACATGAATATACAAATGCTTAGTATAGGGTTCTAGGCCAAGATTTCCCAACATGGTGCATGTACAACCAATGTTTTTCCTTTTCCATGCATCAGTTGGGTATGTTTCATAGGTAAGGATGTAATTAGATATAATTGCACAATGTATAGGAATCTATCATCATGTCAATACGAATTCTAATTCTATTCCTCAGACCAAAACCTAGTATGGATCATAGGATTGAATGATACTTGGAGTTCTTTCCATTAATGAACAAAACATGTTTGTTTACAGTCACTCTATAAGAAAGCCAGGTATAAGAATTACTTGGTTTAATCCTAATGAGCAATGGTAATGGACATGTTATGGTGCGGGAATCCCTCTTGTAGCCAAAGGTAGCCTTATAAGAGCTACCAAAAAACTTCCCTTGCCCATTCATGGAACAAATCACAAAACAGTTGCACGAAGGATCTCTAACTCTGAGTTTACTAAATACTCGTACTGCAAAGCAGATGGATCAGAATATGTACAAGAAGACAAAATTTCCAAACAATGGTCAACCCAAGATCAACTTTACTATCCAAATGGCTACAAAGTTAACTTCAATTCAATGTTCCATAGAAACATGGAGATGTCGTTCTTGTACAAAATAGTTATGTGATATATACACACTCTTTTTTGTGAACATACTCTATTTTAAGAAGCAAAGCCTATCTAATTTATAATGTATCATTAATGCTTTATGATTGCACATATATATAATAATTTTTAAATATTTTTAATATATATACATGTATATATATATATTCGCGTTTCCCCGTTTCCTCAAATTTGGGGAGGTCGCATTTCGTATCGCTTCCCGTTTCGGAAACTCGTTTCCGTTTCCCCGTTTCATGCAACTTAGTGTTTTTTCTACCCTAGAAGGAAGCAACAATAAAATGACTTCTAGATTTTTATACTTTGATGACACTTTTGTGGAGTTTCAAGGATGAACATGCAATTAATCCCCTAGGATTATTCATTCATTCTTTGTCCAATGAGTAACACATGCAAAAATTTCCAATAGTTTTAAATGCTTCAAACAATTCACATCAATTAGGCCATATTTGGTCATAAGAGAATCATTCCATGCATTAGACATTCATTAAAACAGAAATGTATCATCATATAGCACTTACAAGACAAAGAAGAGTATATCCATCCACAAGATTGCCAAAAAGAAGCAAAGAATGCTAGCAAAACATCATAATTCATCAAAGACATCCAAATTTCATCCTATACTGCATGCCTGAATTCTTTTCTAGAGAATTCGAAGATCCAAAGTGATGATTTGAGAGTGTAACTCTCTCTTATTTATACATTCCATATGAGTTCAAAAATAAAAGTAAAAGCCTCCGATGTTGTTTTTCCACGATAATGGAATCTAGTTTAGGGTCTTAGAATCACTGACACTACCAATCCAAATAACACAAAAAACTACTTTACATAGTGGAACAAAATACAACAGTAAATCTACTAGCGCACAAAATATAGACACCCTTTTACAATTTTCAACAACCCCACTTCGTTATATTAACAAACTGTAATACTATTGTCTAACGCTCCCATACCATGGATAGTGGCCCTCATATATGCATTGATAGAAGAATACAAGAACAAGATACATTGGCAATCTACCTAATGTAGTCGACAATCACGGCACCTCTTGTCATACCTTGAACACAACTGTTGGTCCGTCTACTCCCAATCTGCAGCTCCTGCCTCTATCAATGGTCCTACTCCTTTAAGTCATTGAACTCAACTTCTACCACTGCTCTCTAGTTGATCGTTAATCCTTCAACACATCAACACATAGAGACTCTTGCTGAGTTCTTCACAACTCTGTTTGTAAACAACTCTCAACTGCCCATTATTGCTCCTCCACTCCTTTGGGACTTCTTCCCTCTAATGCCTTCCTGGGCTACTCCAATGAAGACAAACTTCAGGTTAGAGGGCTACCACCTATCACGACAAGATGTCCTTCTTTTCAATGAACTTGGGCTGATCCAACTGCTCACTTTGACTTCCTTCTTTCGTCCTTCAAAGATCAATCACTAGAGCCTCCAACAATCTGCCTCTCTAGCGGTCCAAGTGTCCTTCCGTGTTCTACACTTAGGGCTCCCTTGAGCACCTACTTGTTTCCCTGTAACAACCTTAAGACCATATGTGGACCCAGTGGAGGAAAATGGACCTAGGTGGGAGAAATGATGAACGGGGTTATAATGAGTGGTAGGGGAGTGATATATATGGATGAGGGAGTAGGACCACGCAACCAAAATCAGGGTTTCTCGTGTAGTACCATCCTTAAAGCCCAAAGGTCAGTAAAAGAGATCCCACCGGACTAAGGTCCAAGGTTAACATCCAAAAGAGGTTTAGGGGACAAGAGCACATACCTAGCCCACTCTTTCCGCCGAATCCCCAGATTAATTCATGCTTAGAAGTATCCATGATAAGTAAACTACAACATTCAATTACCAAATGACAAGGCATACCTTTAGGTTCCAGAGGCCCACCTTCAAACATACGATCATGACAGATGGGTGAGGAACCACATGGTTGGCTCAAGTGGTGGAGAAATGGTAAAACGAGCTAGTTGGTGGTTGCAAGGGGCTACTGGCTACCGGCTAAGGACCATTTTAGAGAAAAAAATTCTCCTAGGGATATCACCCACAAATGGTGGGTAACATCTTGCTCCAACTGGGACCTGATCTCTCAGAAAAGTGGACGAAGCTACTCGAACGGGAGGTCACGAGAACTCTAGCAAACTCTTGGTTACTGTAGACCTATTACCTGCACATATAATAGATGAAAAATAGTGGGCAGCATGCTTTCGCAACGTCTCATGATCACACATTCTTCAATTAGACCCATAAAATCGACTCATAGAAGTAATCCTTCAAATGCAGTTTTTTTAAATCTAAATGCAGCTAATCTATCATGAGAAATATCATATTACATTAGTTCTAATGCGAAATCAGCATGCAATGCATCCTACTCTACATGCATATGGTATAATGTCAAGTATCAAGGAAAGGGGTGATATGACTTAGCATGACTGACTCGGGCCAAAGTTCGTCGTTGAGTCTAGCAATGTAATAATATACTTCTCCAACTATTCCATGAATCTTGACAGGAATTGGGTCTCTATCAACCAAGACCAAGTCTCCGACCTTATATTCCCTTTTAGGATTCCAACTTTTGCTCGTCTTGTGATTTGGTCATTTGAGAATACGGACTTCTTGTGATGGGAGAATAGGAGAAGGCTTCTTGATTTCATGTGTTTCATAGTATGGGATCGGTCTAGGCTTGACCACATGAGAAAGATAGGTAGGCTCTCTATAGAGGAAAAACAGGGTAATGTCATTTTGCAAAATATGACCTCCAACCGTGGCTCCCCACTTCCTAGATAAGAGCATCCCCCATACATCAAGGACATCTATGACCACAACATTCATGAGAAGCGATATATCAAGGTTCCTAGCCAAAGAGATCTTTAGGTCTTTTATGAGACCATCCACCTCTACGGGCTTAGAGTTAAAACCACATACCTTTTTGTATGGGCATTATGTTTGCGGAAGCTCCCAAGTCTAACATATAATTGTCTAAGAGGAGGTCATTGATAGCCAAAGTAAGCATAAATGGTTCATAACCAGGGTTTCGATCAGGAATATGAATGTTTTTTAAGTCTTCGGGTTATTCCTCTTCCTGAATACCTAGGGACTTATTGATTTGTTGTTGCTGCTCGAGAAGTTTTGGAATCTCTTTCAATGGAATGAGTATGGTTATTTTCAATATGGCAGCCCCTACGCCAATGTCAAGCCTAGCCTCTTTTCCCTTCTCTTTCTTCTTAATGTTTTCTTTCCTTGGAGGATCCTTTTTTGAAATGGGTTTGGCTGGCAGATCAATTTTGGGAGGAATTTCAGGAAGAGACTCCTTGGGAGGGGCCTACTTGGGCAATGAGTCTTCTTTAGGTGGTTCCTTAGAGGTTGTAGGGTCTTTGTTATTGTCCTTTCGTGAATATTGGACCCCTTTGAACCTTCCCTTGGGCTCAACATTAAGAACGGATTCTTCCTTCTCTTCTTTAAGGGTGACCTTGCTAATGGGAGGATGTGTGGACGAGCCTCCCAGCAAAATGTTGAAAATGTCAAATTCCACAAGGCTAGCTTACTCATCTATTTCTTCATCATCACTTTCCCCCTCTTCACTTCCCTCATCTTCAAAAGTCGAGTCTTGCTCAACTGCGTTAGTTGGAGCCAAAGTGTTTGGGATTTGAGATGAGCTCAGCTTCTTCATTTTGCTTTTTGGGATAGGGTTTTCCTTTTGAAATATCACTAGATTTTTGGGCCCTTTCCAAGGTAGTTATTTTATTCATGATAACCCTGTCACGTGAGTTGACTTCTTCACTAAACTTCTTAAGGATGGCCAGGAGGGTTTCTTCATGTTCATCTTTAGATTTCTCCTTCTTGAGCTTGGTTTTAGCTCTAGGGTGGCCGGTGACATCTACTTTCGAGATTCGCAAGTTTTCCTCAACTTCCATTACTATCTCTTTGGCTTCAGCCAATGTGGAAGGTTTCTTATCCCTTAATGCATAGGTCAAGTGGCCACCCACAACTTTTATGAATTTGTCAAGGATTTTAGCTTCAGAGGGTTTCAATTTTCAAATGATTGGGGATATCCTTGACTACCCTATCAAATTTTTGAATGAATTCCCGAATGTCTTCCCATCCCCTAGTTATTTGATAGAATTTTTCAATGTTAAAGGTTCCTTGGCCATTGCATGACCATCTCTTCATGAATAGGTCCTCGAAGTCATCAGAGTCTTCTATGCATGCTGGGGGAAGACTAAGGTACCATTCTCTTGCTTGTCCTTCAAGAGATAGAGCAAAAGCATCATGAGACTATCTTCATCGAAGATCATCCTAGGGGACATGTGCCAATATAATTCTTCAACAAAGTCAAGGGCACTCCAAGTAGCATCCCCTTTAAACTTGGGTAACCATCGGTTATACTTTTCAGGTAATGGTTTAGGATCATCACTCAATTTCAAAGGGGAAAAGACACTAACCAAGTGTCTTTCACTTTTGGTCATCTTGGGTTGGTCTTGTTTTAGGTCAATGTTAGAACTAGATGCCATCTTTGGGGAAGGGTTACTGACCTCTTGGAATTCAGGAAGAAGAGCGGTCCCAATGGGTGATGGGGCTCTTTCCTTCTTCTTTTTTGTAGCAGCCCTAGTTTTGGGAGGAATGTTGTCGCTTTCACGTAAACTAGGGATTTTAAGAAGGAATGGAGTCACCACAGGAATACTTGAATTATCGTTCATGAATCAATTCTTCAATGATTCACTAGGGAGGTAGACCTGCTTCCTCCACGGCAATGGCGCCAAAATGTTACCACTCAAACTAGTAGGTGGTCCTAGAGGGGCACTTGCTAGGTCAAGAGCAACAATGAAGCTAAAGCCCATTGTCACCACAACTAAAGCTTCCTACTCTTTACAGACTTCACTGATGGGAGGAGACCCAATATATAGAGAGTCACTTATGAAGGATAGATCAACTAAGGTGGATGTGAAGTGATCTCAATGACCCTTTCCTAGGAGATACTCAAGAGTGGGACTTGTTTCCTTCTTATGCAACGTGCAAGGTTCTGTAGGATAAGGGAATATGGATTTGAGGGCTTGGCTTAGGGAATGTGACTTGTAAAGGAGCTTCCTAAACCCTAAAATCCTTGTGGAACTTGGTTTCCCAAGTGGTTTTTGAAGAGTTGACTTTGATAATATATGGGACCAAGTGGACCCAGGTTAGGTCAAGAGGAGGGAGTTTAGCAACCAATGATGAGCTTTACCTAAACAAGGAAATGAGGGGGATCAAAGAAAAGACCTTCACTTAGAGGTGTTAAAATGATCCCTATGAGGTACTAGCCTAGGAAAACATAGAGCAAAAAGCGGTCTCAAGGCTAGGGCTTGGGATATCTCACAATCCCACTGTCGAAATCTCTTCAAATTTGTAGGGGGCCTAGAAGGCACACCAGTGCAGAAGATGCCAAGAGATCGAAGTTTTTCTATGGGTGATATGTCGAGAAAGTGATGCCCTAGGAGGCCTAATGTGGCTAGACCTAGAATAAGGAAGAAAAGACGAAGAAACATGGTTCTTAAAATGACCACCTTATGGTAGACCAGTGCCTAATCCTTTGGGAGATTGGAGTCAAGAAGAATAATGAGAATGGACTTCGTTTCTAGGTCAAAAAGGCTTGAAGGACTACTTCGCTTAGCGTTAGGGGAAAAGAGAGAGACCTTAAAGCTTTAACTTTGTTTTGCAAGATGAGATAGCTTATCAATTATCAAGATGAATTCAACCATAGAATTATCCCTAGGAAAATTCGTTCAACATACATGCCCATACATAGAGAGATGTTATCTAGAAATAATAGTTCCACAATTTCGCAATAATGCATGCAGTAATTAGCCCTAGTATAGCAAAAATCCCATTATCAATGCATGTGACAAAGTAAAAGAAAAAATAACATCAAATTTTGTACTTACATGTAAGAGAATATATCCAACCATGAACAAATTGCCAATCAAGAAGCTCCAACAAGGGAGCAATCCTGGTGCATGAGGTGCTATAGCCTTGATTTTTCCACCCTTATTTATATGCCTTTTTCCTTTTATGATTTTTCTTTGATTAACTGCTCAGGGCTCAAGGGATAAGAGCACGATGTGTAAGATATAGCAATGGATACCCCTTTAAGGTAGGGTGGTTCATTGCCTACCAGGGGTTGGGACAATCATGGGTTCCTGAATGATAAAGGAGGCTCATCTAGGGCCTATAGGAACCAAGGTGATAGCCATGATGATAGGGTAGAGCACATGTATTGGCTTCCGCCCACGTGTTAAATGTGTTTGTCCCGGCCATCTTTTGCATTTTGTGGTACATCTTCCTATTGAATGTGGCCAGTTATGCTTTTACTTTTCTTTTCAGCTACATCAACTTTTGGGGCATCATTCCAGGCCCGACCCAAGGCGTGGGCAAGGGGAGGGGGAAGGCTAACTCTGTGGACCCAGGTGGGAGAAATGATGAATGGGGTTACAATGAGTGGAAAGGGAGTGATATATATGGGTGAGGGAGCGAGACCATGCAACCAAAATCAAGGTTTCCCGTGTAGTACCATCCCTAAAGCCCAAAGGTCAGTAAAAGAGATCCCACAGGACTAGGCTCCAAGGTTAACATCCAAAAGAGGTCTAGGGGACAAGAGCACATACCTAGCCCACTCTTTCCACCGAATCCCCCCATTAATTCATTCACAAAAGTATCCATGATAAGAGAACTACATCGCTCAATTACCAAATGACAAGGCATACCTTTAGGTTCGGGAGGCCCACCTTCAAACATACAATCATGAAAGATGGGTAAGGGACCACATGGCTGTCTCAGGTGGCGGAGAAATGGCACAACGAGCTAGTTGGTGGCTGTAAGGGGTTGTTGGCTGCCGGCTGAGGACCATCTTGGAGAAAAAAATTCTCCTAGGGATATCACCCACAAAATGGTGGGTAACAGGCCTCACCAAGATGGAGGTGGATCCCATGTTGTACTATGTACTTGCTGATGGTGATCTGCTCGTCTTGATACTTTATGTGGACGAGCTCTTTGTTACAGGATCAGAGAAGCTCATAGGGATGTGCAAGGAGAATCTTGCTTTGAAGTTTGACATGAAGGATATCGACTTAATGCACTATTTTTGGGATTGGAGGTGTGGCAACAGCCAAGAGAGATTTGCCTTGGACAAGGGAAGTATGTAGTTGGGATCTTGAGGAGGTTTAGGCTAGAGGATTGTAGGCCTATGTCTATACTAATGATCACTAACCTGGAGAGGCTTCTAAAAGTGAATTACTGGATCCCACACTATACAGGCAGTTCATAGGTTCCTTGATGTATTTGGTCAACACTAGGCAAAATATATGCTTTGTTGTGAACACACGCAACTAGTTCATGGTGGAGCCTAGACAAGTTCATTGGGTGGAAATGAAGCATGTGTTGAGTTACCTGCGAGGTATGGTAGACTTTGGACGAGTGGGGTTGCAGGGTTACACATATTCTAATTGAGAAGGAAGTGTAGTGCAAAGAAAATCCACATCTAGATGTTGTTTCAACTTGGGATCATCTATGATCTCATGGTTCAACAGGAAGCAACAATCAACGACTCTTAGTTCAATAGAGGTAAAGCACATGGCAGTGAATATGGCGAGTTGTGCGGTAATGTGGCTCCGCAAGATGCTTGCAGGACTATTTGATCAGCAAATGGGGCCAATGGTGATTCACTGTGATAATCAGAGTTGCATTAATCTCTATGAGAATCTCATGTTTCATGATCGGTGCAAGCACATCGAGATCAAATATCACTACATCAAAGACAGGGTTTACAGAGGTGTTGTGAAATTACAGTACATTTCTACAAAGGAGCAAGTGGCAGATGTTCTCATTAAGTATCTAATGAAAGGGAAGTTTGTGAAATACCAAGATAAGTTAGGGGTGGTGGAGCATTCCTTCCTTGCCAGGAGGAACAATTGAAGATAGTGGCAGCTTTGGAAGGTCTTCCACATAGGCTTGGTGTCCCAACATGTGGAAGACATTATTTGCCTCTCTTAGGTGTTTGCTTGGTGGAATAAGTGATTTATGTCTTCTTTCCTAACTTGTCAAAAGTACAATAATAAAATTCAATTAATTATTGTGGACTATTAAGTCATTTTTTAAGGATCAATAAGTTAATTATTTAAGTGACTTAGAAATATCTCAACCGTTGATCTCTTAGATGTTCTAAAAGGGAGATTAGGGTTACAAATTTGGACTTAATGAAGATTATAAAGGAGGCCTAGCAATGAGGTGAAGACACACACAGAACTCAAGTAAGTGAATCATCACGAAGAGAGTGTGATTTTCTCTAAAGTGCGACTGGCTCAGTGGACCAAGAGCACAAAGAAGGAGAAGTGCGAGTGGCTCAGTAGACCAGGAGCACAAAGAAGGAGAAGTGTGAGTGGATTGAGGGCGAATCCAGGAGACTGAGTGGAGGAAATTGCAGGGCCGAGTTGTTGGAGGCAGATCGACTTAATCTAGAGGAAGCCGAATTGCTAGGCAAGAAAGTTTTCCCTAGTGCGCAATAGTGACATGCAAGGAGTGCACAAGTTGATTTTGTTGGCTGATTATTTAGGCCAATTTCTTCTGAAGGTTCATTTCCTTGAGGTTGAATTCCTTGGGCCAAATTCATTTTGTGGGAGCTGAGTTATGGGTTCTGAATATTGTATTTTTTCCTTGTATCTCTATGCGTTGAAAACCCAAATTTTCTAGAATAATAGATGATGTAGAATTGTTGTGGGTGAATTATTTTTACAATGTGTGATTGATTTCTTTGAGTTAATTTCTGCTACATATATTTATTCTTAGAAGTTAAAAATATCGGTGATTTTATTTTTCAATGATTCAGTGTTTATTTGGGTAAATAAATAAATTGATGAGGATAAATAAATTGTTGTGAGAAAATAAACCTTGTTGGTATTTGAAAATTAACATGAATGACTAGTAAAAAAATTTAAAAATAAAATAAAAATAAAAAAATCTAGACAAGTTCAACAAGCCATTAGTTAGTCGTTATCAAGCCATTAGATAAGATTTATTTTTGGCTAGCCTCCCCTCTAGGAAATGGTTATAGTCTCATGAGATAATTGCCATCAATAAAGAACTTTCATTTGCAAACCAATGTTGAATTTTTTTGTACATTGTGCAGATTGGCTTCCACTATTGTTTCATTTCTTTATTATTGTTATATACGTTTAAATCTAATATATTTCCTAACATATAGGATCATACTAAAGCTAATGAATTGAGCTATTGAAGGGAAACATAGTCACATGTAGGAGGCAAACTAGGAAGCAACCCCACTTGGCCTTTTTGTTTGCAAGTGGATTGTTCCAAGAAGGGTTAGGCTATTTCAACAAAAAGCTTAACTCAAGAATGGAACTTGTGTTGAGAAATCTAGGGCAGCTTGATTAGGTGATTTCTCTGACTTTGATAATTGCTTGTGATGTATTTTTCTAAGTTACCAAAATTCGAATACGGATACGGATCCGGATATGCTAGTTTTTTGAAAATCTAGGATCCGGATACGGCAAGAGTACGTCACGTTCAAAAAAATAAAATATAATAATATTTTTTAAATTTTAAAAAACACTTTAGAGTTCAAAAATCAAATACTCCGTGAAACCATCAAACACTTTTAGAACTGAAACCATTAGATATATTATAAATATGAAGACTGAAATGATGCATCCTCCCTCATACAAAGCAACAAAAGGGATCATAATATCATAAATGATAATAGTAAATACATTTACATATCCTCAAATGGATCTACATTATCTTCTGCATATTGTAACTCTACATCATAAATAGATGATGGGGGTCCTGGAATGTAAGAAGTTGCATCAGTAGGTTGGAGTGGTGGTGGAAAAATATCCTCAAGTAGGTTGAGGTGAGTCATGGCATTCAATGTCAGGTTCAAGTCAGAGATCTCAGGCTCCACATCCGATATCCTGCTCGGACCTTTTTTACACTCTGGTTCAACATGTGATAGAAGACAAAGGTTGGAATGAACATACACAAGATCCTCAGCCTTTGCCGCTCCCAGCCTGTTTCGCTTCACTAAAAGGATGAAGCCATATGTACTCCAATTCCCTTCAGCTCATGAAGAACTAGCAACCTGTGATAACAACCTAGTGGCTAGAGTAGAGAGATGAATGTTATCCCCGCCATGGAAGCCCCACCAATTAATACGATCAAGATGCCCTTGATCATCCATAGCTACTAGATCTAAAAAGCTACCAGTAGACTATACAAACCCTCCAAATTCTTGGCGTACTTCCATTGCAACTCCCATATCTCTATAAATTTTCCTCAAAGCTATCTTGCATCCTTGTACCACTTCAAAATCCTTGTTTGCGTTGTTCTACTAGGTAAAGACAAAATTTTGGAATGATAATATTTAGGGTGCAATGCATATGCCAAAAGGTGTAATGGTGTGGTCATTTTGTTCCACCTTTCTGTAACTATGTCCTTCACTAAATAATAGAATGTTTCATAAGGGTCATTTTCACTTGCCCTGATAATTTCCCTTATCCTCTCCAACATACTATCAATGTTTTCATAAACTTCTCTCAAGCAAGGTGTATCTGTATCAAATGCCCTGATCAAGGTCAAGATTGGTTCAATGAACCGTAGAAGGTATTGGACCTTGTCCCACCATGCATCATCAAGAATGACGGACTTGATTTTTTGCCCTCTATCAGAAGTGGAAGTCTTCCATGATTCCCAAAGAGGGTAAATGACCATTGCTTGTAATACTTTTCTCACCTCCACAAGCCTCTTTATGACAAGAGTGTGGGAGGCAAAACAAGTTTCAGCAACCTACAAGTTTCAAAAAGTCAAATCTCAAATGAGAAATCATATATAAATTTGTAATTAAAATTAAGAATTTCCAATACAAATAATATTGATTAAAAAAAGAGTACCTTCAGTAGCTCCAACTTTGCGAAACCCCGATAAATGACTTGGGACATTGAATGATTGGTTATGAACATTTGGATTTCTTTTGTTGCTACATATATTTCATTAATCCATTCAATCTCACCAATCTTGGCAAGCATAAGGTTCAATGAATGTACTTCACATGGAGTCCAAAAGATGTGATCATATCAACCCTCCACAATCAAACCTGTGCATTGTCCGTAATGACTTGGACAACATTATGTGGCCCCACACTTTCTATTGCATCAATAAGAATTGTGGATATGAAAGATGCATTTTTATCTATTCCACTACAATCAACAGCCTTCAAAAACATTGCCCCTTGGGAGCATATTGCAACAACATTAATTAATGGACAGTTTCTTTGGTCTCTCCATCCATCAGAAATGATGGACACACCTGTTTCTGCCCATGTATATTGGATTGCATGTAGTTGTCTATCCACAGATTGTCTCTCTCATGCCAACAAAGTAATGCAGACCTTTTCATATCTAGGGCTCTTCTACCCTTTTGGCGCTTCATTAACAACCTTAATCATGTGTTGCCAATAAGGGGAACGCACCAAATAGAATGTTAGCCCATTTGCAAAGATGCAACGAGCTACATGTTCACCGGCTATGTCTCTAAGTTGATTACTGAAAGCTGCTTCAAGAGGGCCTAGAGTGGGCCTTTTATTAGCTCTGGCAGATGGCAATGAAGGCCTAGTTGTAGAGCTTTGCACATAGTGTTTTCCCTTAGCAATCTTCCTATCAACAGCTTCTCGCAAAGATGCATAGAATTTCATTTTTCCAGGACTCAAACCTTTGCCAGGTTTTCCATTTGCATCTTTTGGCCCAGTGCATACTTGCACCCCCATGTTAGTTTGACCAGTGAGATGGGCCTTCACTCTAGTATATGATCCATTTTTGATATCTTGGCATTCATTGCACTTCCATTTAAATGAACCACCTCTGGGATTTTTTTCCAATAATCTCCACATATTGCCATAGAGGAGATTTTGGGTCTGTTTTGATGACTTCCCCTTCACTCTGTTCATGCTGTGATGGTTCCATAATGATAATGGTCTATAAGTTACCTTACTGCATATAAAACTCAAATTATAATATATTAATATATTATCAATACACAATTAAAAATAAAAATACATTGTTAACTAATTTTTTAAGTTGCTTTGATTGAATCTATGTATTATGTTTTTCAATCCAATTATTTTACATAGTTACATAGTTTTTCAATCCAATTAAGAGGCATAGTTATATAATCCAAGAATGATCACATCTAGATTTTTAAACAATATATAATATAACTATATAACTATGGCATATAAATATATTTCACTAAACTATAAACTATATATTAATATAACTATGTGTTGATTTGGGGTAGCATTGGATGTGCTCTAGCCATGAAAATTGGTGGAGAGTCTAAAGCAAATGAAATCTCCAAGACTCGGAAATGATTTGGACAAATTGTACCCGGTTTGGGAGATATTAAAATAATTAATATTTTTAGTGGAGTTCCTAAGTCTAAACTTAAGAAAAATAAAATATTAATGGGTATTAATATAAAACTGGGTTAAAAGGTTCAAAAGTCATGGATCAAGCCAAATCTAATCTTAGTCGTTGATTAGAGATTTAATCTCGGTCGTTGAAGGAACAACAAGAAAAGTATAAGAGGAGGCTTGAGGGTCAATTGAAGAACACACCATAGTGATCAGTCATTCATTTTGCTAGAGCGGCGTTGCTAAGCAAAAGTGAATCAATGATCAGCAACGAGGGGCAGTGAGTACTGGACAGAGAGGCAGAGACAATACTGAGAGACCAGTGCAGAAGCAAGGAGAGCGAGAACAACAGCCAGTTCAGGCCACACAGAGCCCAGCAGAGACAGCGCAGAGGCCAGAGGAACTGTGTCATCCACACAGAGGTTGCTGGAGTGATGCAGAGGGTCCTCGAGGCCGCGCAGTGCCTCAGAGGGCTGACATAGAGGGTCCTAGGGCTAACACCAAGGCCAGAATGGCTAGCACTAAGCTTCAGAGTCGCTGGAGAGGGTTTCATGGGACAACTTTTCAAAATACCTGTTTTCAAATATAGAGGTATTGTTGCCGTGTATTTTTCTTTGTCGGGTGAGCCGGTTAAGCACCCAGTTGTACTCAAGGAAATACTGCATAATAATATACCCTCATAATAGCTACACCGGTTTTCCCACATTGGGTTTTTCCGGGGACATTTGTCCAAAAATAACGATGTCACTTGTGTGTTTGTTTTCTTTCAGCGGATGATCTGTAGATGTTGTGACTCTATTGTGTTTATTTCAGTATTTAAATGTTTTAAATAACTTGTTCAGAATTTACAAGTAGAAGAAATAAACCAATAGAATACAGATTAATTTTCCAACAGATAGACTTAGAAAATTCAACATGGTATCAGAGCGTGATTGTAGATCATAGGAGAGTTGAAGGCATCAGCTAAGCAAAGCATTTGCAGTAGAATCAGTTGTTCCGAGTGACAGTAGTTGATCCTTCCAGAAGTGACAGAGGAAGGATTGACGCACAGGGACTGCGTCATCACTCCAGCCAGAGAGAGGCCAGCACAGAGGCTGAGGAGGGCAGAGAGAGGCTCACGCAGAGCCACACAGAGGCCAGGAGGGCTGACGCAGTTGGCTAAGGGAGTTGTTTTGCTGGTGTCGGAATTGTGCAGAGCCAAGAGGCTCAATCCTTCAGTTGCTGGGGCGAAGGAAGTTGTGGGCAGCTTGCGGGAGAGAAGCTGGTGGGGTACTGTGGTTAGACCAGTACCTAACAGGGCAAACCAAGGTAGAGGGAGTTGGTGCCGAGGCGGATTTCTAGCCAAGGAATTTGGATCAGTGTTGCAATTGCACAGAGGATCGGGGAGGAGCAACTTGACAGTTGGCAGAAGGATTTCTAGGAGGGAAATCAGGACTCAAAGGGAGTCTAGAAGAGAACTTCCAGACAGGAAGTAAAGAGACTCAGCAGGAGTCGAACCAAGAACTTCCAGGCGAGAAGTAGAGAGACTCAGCAGGAGTTGAACTAAGAACTTCCAAGCGGGAAGTAGAGAGACTCGAAGAAGTCGACAGAGAAGAGTAGCGAGATGGTCATGAATGGGCTGAGAGATCAAAACAGGCTGGACGGAGCATCCAACTTTGTGGTCTAGAAGGCCAGGATCTTGTCCATTCTAGACATACATCGTATCAAGGGCTTCGCCTTGAGAGTGATGGCTATCCCAATTGACCCGGTAGCTAATGAAAGGTACGAAGAGGCAATGGCTAAGGCAAAGTGTATCATCCTTGATGGAGTCAAGGATCATGTGGTCCCACATATTGCCGAGAAGGAAATGGCAAAGGAGATGTGAGACACTTTGAAGACATTGTACTAGCATACTTCCATGCAGAGGAAGATGCTCCTACAGAATCAGCGAAGGTCATACCAGATGTAGAAGGGAGAGCAGATAGATGTCTTCCTAGGTTGGTTGAAGGAGATCTGTAACCAACTGACTTCCATAGGGGCCACGCCGAATCAAGAGTTGATGGTAAGGACCGCACTTAACGCAGTCTCCGTGGATTGGAAGACATTTGTCCAGAGCATACTGGGCAGGACAAGTCTTCCAGATTGGGAAGAACTGTGGGCGGGTCTTCGTCAAGAAGAGATCAGACGACTGACCAACGCAAAGAGTAGCGGCAAAGGGGTCAGGTTCAAAAAGGAAGTGGAAGAGGATGCGGCTCTAGTATCTGCGGGAAAGCAGTAGAAGAAAAAGAAGAAGGACCTCACCAAAGTCAAGTGCTTCCGTTGTGGGGAACTAGGTCACTATGCGAACCAATGTCCGAGGAAGAAGAGTAAGGGAGACGCTTTTGACTCGAAGGCAGTGCCAGCGAGGATGGAGAAAGAAGTCGAGTAGGATGACGATTGTGCCATGAGTGCTCATGTGCCACTCGAGAAGAAGTGGGGAGACATCGAGTTGTAGTTAGGAGGACTATAGGCGATGAGGGGCAAGACCCTTGAGGTACCCAACCTCTTGGATTATACCTTGCTGCGGGAGCCCTGAAGAGTAGCACGACTGGCGGATGTCAGTAGAGACAAATGCAGATGAAGCAACGGAGAGTGATACAGTGCAAGATTCCCCGGGCAGTGAGAGGCTAGCAGGTTGCACCAATGCAGGATGGCACAAAGGTGTGCAATGGTGCGAGATGTAGGGAGTTTTGCAGCAGCGCAAAGGCCAGTAGAGGGAGCGCTTGTTAGCAGAAGAGAGAGCTTCGGCATCGGGAGTGTTTCTAGCCAAACTGGAATGTCAGAAGTTGGGTGGATCAATTACTTACTTCTCAGTAACTGAGTTGCAGTGCAGTAGCAATATGCAGTAACACAATGCAGCTTGATGAGAGGGGGATGCATTGCAGATGCAGTGTTGGGAGGATGGATCAGCAGCAGCACAAATGCAGAGGGAGTTGTCGTACGGATGCAGCAGTGGTAGAGGCAGGGCCATGCGTAGCAGTACAAGATGCAGCAGTGCAGAGGATGTTGGGCGGGGAGGCCTAGGATCGGCACAGGTACCGGTGTCGAATAATCAGAGTGATGCTCAGTGAGGAGTATTACTAGAACACAGTCCTTGCTAAGAGGGAGTGTTGATTTGGGGAAGCATCAGATGTGCTCTACCCATGAAAATTGGTGGAGAGGCTAAAGCACATGAGATTTCCAAGACCAAGAAATGGTTTGGACATATTGCACACAGTTTGGGAGATATTAAAATAATTAATTTTTTTAATGGAGTTCCTAAGTCTAAACTTAGAAAAAATAAAACATTAATGGGTATTAATATAAAATTGGGTTAGAAGGTTCCAAAAGTCATGGATCAAGCCAAATCTAATCTTAGCCGTTGATTAGAGATTTAATCTCAGTCGTTGAAGGACCAACGAGAAAAGTATAAGAGGAGGCTTGAGGATCAACTGGAGAACACACCAGCGTGATCAGTCATTCATTTTGCTAGAGCGAGCTTGCTAAGTAAAATTGAATCAGTGATCAGCAGCGAGGGGCAGTGAGTACTGGACAGAGAGGCACAGACAGTGCTGAGAGACCAACGCAGAAGCAGGGAGAGCGAGAGCAGCAGCCAGTTCAGGACACACAAAGCCCAGTAGAGACAGCGCAGATGCCAGAGGGACTGCGTCATCCACGCAGAGGCTACTGGAGTGATGCAGAGGGTCCCAGAGGTCGCGCAGTGCCTCAGCGGGCTAACGCAGAGGGTCCTGGGGCTGACGCAGGTCAGCAGGAGGCTGACACAAAAGCCAGAAGGGTCAGCGCTGAGCTTTAGAGTTGCCGAAGAGGGTCTCGTGGGACAAGTTTTCTGAATACCTATTTTCGAATATAGAGGTATTGTTGTCGTGTACTTTTCTTCGTCGAGTGAGCCGGTTAGGCACCTAGTTGTACTCAAGGAAACACTGCATAATAATAAACCCTCAAAATAGTTGCACCGGTTTTCCCGCATTGGGTTTTTCCAGGGACATTTGTCAAAAAATAATAGTGTCACTTGTGTGTTTGATGTCTTTCAGCTGATGATCTGTAGATGTCGTGACTGTATTGTGTTTATTTCAGTATTTAAATGTTTTAAATAACTTGTTCAGAATTTACAAGTAGAAGAAATAAACCAACAAAATACAGATTAATTTTCTAATGGATAGACTTAGAAAATTCAACACTATGGCATATAAATCATTAAATCTGTGGATGCTTTCACTATAACTAGAATTCTAACTTAATAAGTTAATATAGTTGCTATAGGAATTATAGAATTCTAACCTAAGGGCCGAGGCATAGTGATAATATATATAAACCAAGAACGAGTGAATAGTGAACTAGTATATTGAACGAGTGAAATATATTTAAATTCCATGGCAACTATGGAACAGTGAACTAGTGGTAAACTCGTCCGTAAAACTCGACAAGTGCGTAGTGGAGCAGTGCTAAACCTAACCATAAAACCGTAAATGAAACAGACTACAGTCATACCTTGGTTTCATCATCCGATGATGAATAAACCCGACCAACCAATGATGAATAACGTCGACACCGAACGATGATGCAGGTGATAGAAGCTATGTTCTGCCTGTGATAGAAGTGTTAAACAAAGGTGTTAAGCTCTGTTATGTTCCGTCGATTCCTTGCTCGAGACTAACTGACAAATATATTTACACAAAAGATAAAACCTACCATTAAACTTTGTGCACACTTAACCTTTACGCAAAAGACTGAAACCTAAAAATCTGGGCAACAATTCCTTTTCCCTTTCGCCGACTCTGCCAAGCGTGTACGGGATGCGTTTCTAGCTTCAACAAGTCGTTTCCGTGTTTTTGTGAACCGCCACCTACCATTTTTTGGCGTATTCCAGCGGATCCGGGATCTTTCCCGCCCCCTCCCCTGCTGGATCCGATAACATAGGTATTTTTACTCAACTTGATTATCTTCTTCTTACACTTGATTATTATTAGAGTTTTTTTATCATCAAACAGCTAACAACAATAAAATTAGAGAGACAATCGGACACAAGATGTAGGCGATCAGCAAGGGCCAAAACCTCTCCAACTGAGAGGAAAACCCACAAGAATTATTCTCTTCTTATAGAACTTCAATTATCGAATTCCAAGACCTATGACCCTTGACCAAGACCCTCCAAGGCCAAGTCAAACCTTTATTCTAGCAACTTTTGCAATTTCAACTTGCCCAACAGATTCTTCTTGAACTTCAACCTACCCAACACATTCTTTTGCAACTTCGATATGCCCAGCAAACTCTTCTACAACTTCGACCTGCCCAGCAAATTCGTTTCCAACTTCGATATGCCCAGCAAAGTCTTCTGCAACTTCAACCTGCCCAGCAAATTCTTCTACAACTTCGACCTGCCCAACAAATTCTTCTGCCCAACAAATGTAGAAACCCTAATACAAGAGAGAGAGAGAGAGGTCCAAAAACTTCAATCTAGTTCTTCTCCTTCCTTTTCGTTCTTTTTCCATCTTCTATCTTGAGAAGATCGAACTTGCTTGAGTGAGTGTCCAAGTGACGTCAAATTTCTTCTTATTTATAGGCTTGTGAGGGGTACGGATTGCTATCTTGAGGCCGACTTGTCCCTTCATGTAGGCCGACTTGATCTTTGTGCCATGATGAGGTCTTGGAGGGTCTTTTGACTCTATTTTGACTCAATAAATTTTCTTTCCAATATATAACATGCCCAAATGGGTCTTCAATACATGACAATGACTCAATTGACTTTATGACAAACCTAGAAGCACTAAGTATTTGACCTAAAAATAAATTTCCCTTGAGCATGAAACCCATGCCTCATGAACACAAATAATAATTTATTTTTCTCTTTTCATTAAATACATAAAATCACGATTACATATGTCATTATGAAGACCGAACTTAGTTACATATTTCAACAACTTGTACTCCATCTCACATTCAAACTAAAGGCTAAAGAACATCATGCTAGCAGCTACTACTAGGTGGGTCTGAAAAGTAGAGGAATTATCAATCATAGATCGGGGTGATTTCTCTTGTAGACCAAGTCTACTTCCCTAACAAAGTGCAATATCAACTAAGGAGACTTGCGTTTCTCAAACCAACAAGTGAGGTACATTTATTTTGGTGCATGGTAAAATTTGCAACAACCGTTCTATTTTGAAAACACAAAAAAAAAGATTAGGATTTTACTTGCTGATTTTTACATCGTTATTTCATAAACAGCAAGAAAATAGCCTCGGGTTATTTTTTTTAAATAATGCTAAATTTTCACCAAGGATCGGTACATTGAGTTAGCTTTAATATTGGACATTCTTACCCTCCTGAATCGACTGACTTAAGTGCAGATCTGACAGTTTTTATTTAAGTGCAGATCTGGGGTTTTGCTGGGTGTAACACAGGAAATATGCAACAAATATCAAGGTTCCCAGCTCCCAACAAGTAAGTAAACCATTTGGAACCTTGCTCTTTCCCTCTATATTGAATTTATTTACAGATTTATTGATTTAGAGTCTAGAATACGCATTTCCCATCGACTTTTAAAGTCTATTTAAAGATTAGAATATTCTACATAAGATTCTAACATGTCCACATATATATAAGCTCTAGTAAAAACTAATTTACTAGGTTTGGTTAAAAAATGTATTGGGCCTAGTTAAACAAAATACCAAGTTTGGTAAAAATAATCTACCTAGTCTTGGTAATGTTTTTTAGTTTATGACTTCTAATTCGATAGAACAAAAAATATATAATGTATATTTGAAAAATATATACAAATGAGTGACCACATATATAAATACGATCAAAAAGAACCTCATGTCTTTTCACATACAAAGTATGTATTTTTAATAAAATATTTACCTATGTATAATATATATTTTTTAATTTCATTATGTGTTTATATTATTTTATAGCATCTATGCCTATGCATATGCTTGTTTTTGTGTATAGAACAATTATAGTTGTAAAACTGTGGGAAATCAGAATGCACACGCCTACAAATTTATGAATGATGGCTATGGAGAGGTAAGAATTAAAGTCTTCATTACAAACAATAAACGTACATCTCAGAAAGACAATGTAACAAGAATTATCTGGATTCACATCCAAAACAAAAGAGTTAAAAATCACCAAAACAACCACATCAACATTCTTATACAACACTTACTTTGCTCGTTCTAGTGCTTGCTCCGCTTCAAAACGCTCTCTCCAAGCATTGAATGTTTCCATTGTCACTGCTTCTCCATGTGGTACAATTATCTGGCAAGAGATATCATTCTTCAAGAACCATTTTAAAATTGGAAAACAAAACCTCATACTTCAAAATAGAAATTCACACCTTGTTAATAAATAATTTGGCAAGATTCCATAGTCTTGATATTAACATTGAAAAATAATAAAACGAATGTTCCAAACGTCAACCAGATATTGCATTGCATCTTGAGAATGGTCTATCTTTCAAGCAAAAATTCACAAACTCGGTTCTGATAAATCTAAAAACAAGGCCGCATCTCTAGCGTTCACTGCCGCTTAGTTTCATTATTGAACTTTGAAAGGTATGAACCAGTTTCTACATTTGAAAGTGAGTCTAATGTTTTGCTTTAGGATCCATTTCAATTAGAAAAAGTTCGTGTTTGATTCTCCAAGCATTGTAACCAGTGTATCTTTGTATCATGACAACACTGTGTTGTCCTACAAAACCAATGGAAGCATTTTTTTCATCTTTTTTTAAATGTCATTATCTAAACTTTTGATTAGGGATCCATATCCATTGAAAAAATATTTTACATTTGATTCTCCAAGTAATATATCTTTATGTCACAAAAATACTTTGGGCCTAATGGTTAAGAACATGTGCTTAGCAAGTTCAAATTTAGAGTTGTTAGGTATGTACAACTTCCTAGATGTAGTAGTCAAATTGTTGCACATAGGTAGGTCCATTGTCTCACAGATAAGAGAGTCTCATGAGCCAATTTGGTGTAGGCTTGGCTACAACCTTAAAATCAACTTATTACTATTAATACTACTATATTACGGTACAAATAAATAAAAATGAATAATTTGTTGAACTCTTTCATTTATTTTTTAATAAATCTTTATATCTATTATATAAAAACTTCATCGTTGTAACAAGTTACAGTGAATTGCAACATATTTAATATGTTCGAGAGGGAGATTAGGTTTTTAATCTTTATGGTTATTTATGAAGAATGTTTTTATTAATAAATGAAATTGTGAAATTGATTAAATTTTACTTTTATAAGCAAGTTAAATAGTAAATATACTTATATTTTTTCTTGTGAATTTTTTTGGTAAGTTATAATTGTGAGAATTTTGATTTATAATTTTTTACCCCTTTTAAAATATTTAAATAATGAAATTTTGAAAATGTTGATAAATTATTAAAATGTAATTTTATCTTACAAAAAAATTCATTAAAAAAGTTATATTTATCTAATATATTATAAATAAATTTAAATTATCCTAATAATTATAAACGTAATTTAAATTTAAATTTAACATATTGATATTAGAGAAATTTGGAGCATTCTCTTATTATTGATAATGGAGATTTGGAATAAGAAAGTATATTTTTAAAAATATATTGAAACAATTATTTAAGTAAAATGAGAATATTGCCTCAGAAAAAGTATTTCGTTAATATATACATGGATTAATTTGTTAAGTATATGTTAAGTTTCTTTAAAAATATTTAAAAAAAAACTAATTTTAAGGTGTTAAATACTTTCTCATAGATATAGAATCTTTATTGAATAATAATTAAATATACAAATAATTAAAAATATATTTTTAAAAATATATATATAATTTATAGGAAACACTTTAATTTGTAAAATAGATTTATCAGTCACAAACGGAACCTGCTAGCGGTATATATATGCGGGTCCTATGTAACATTTATCAGCATTTTTTATATAAATAAATTATTATTATTAAATACCTCTTGTGTATTTTTACATTCAAGTCTACAAGCTATCAGTTTTTATGCTTCAGTGGTATCAGAGCCATGGCGCACAATATAATCATGCCAGCCTTTGAACGTTGTTCGCCGCATAATGTGCCATTACATTCACATCCTGAATATGTTGAGCAATTTAGTAAAATTCAAGAAGCATTTCAGCGATTAGAAAATTCATGTGCAGAAGTTACATCATGTCTAAAAAAAAGTTATGCAGATGAAGACGATAGCGATGGTGAAGAAACGAAACAAGATGAAGCAGGAAAAAAATATTTTGATTAGAATGATGATAATGAAAATGAAGATGCAATAGATGATGATGAATATGAAAATGATATCCATCAAGATGAGGATCCAGATGCAGTTGATCTTGATGTGGATGAGGACTATCTTGAGAAACAAGAAGATAAACAATATTGTAACAATGAGGAAGATGTTAAAGAAGACATTGATGATGATGAAGAGGAAAATGTGGAAGAAGATATTTGTGAAGACAATTATGAAGATGACATGTTTGAAAAAAGAAAAAGTGGTTCATGGGAGAGAGGAGGAAGAAAACCATGATCAAAATTATGAGAATGGTATCGATCAAGATGACGATCCAAATGAAGATGATCTTAAAACAGGGTTGGGCTTGAAGATCGGCCACAAGATCTAGAACCGATGTTGTCATTCGATATCAGGGTTGAAGGTATCGCTGACATCAAACCTATCGTTACAACAATTGAATCCACTATTTCAAAGAAAGAGCAACTAGAGAAGGTCATTGAGGAACTTGATGCGCACAGATATGGTATACAAAATTGTACCATCCAATGGAAGGACTTGGAACATCATTTTTCTTGTATTCACGAAGCTTGAAGAAGAGGGTTAATGAGTTAATTGAGAAAGAAAAATCATTTGAGGCCAAGGCCTTAGGAACTCAACAAATGCTTGATAAGGGAGACGAAGTTGTTGCAGTTAAGGAGCAGTGTTCTTTGGCCTGAGTACAGGGGAAGAAAGATGTTGCTCTTGTTGTCATTATTGAGGCTTGCTAAAAACAGATGGATGTTTCAGTAGACGCTTCTGCAAAAACTTCTGAAGTTGCTGAAAAGAAGGTAAATGATTCATCCATTACAGACATAGAACCCACTGATCCTACCTCTAACAAAGCTAAAAAATCTCCTGCTAAATCGGAGGCTCCTAAATCTCGAGCAACTTTTGAAGTGAAGCCACGCCTTCAATTGAAACAATTAGGTGAAAAAATGGATGCAAAAGGGCTTCTCAAATTTATATCAGAAAATCACAAATTTCTTACAGCCCTTAAGGATGAGGTTCCTGCAGCGCTACAGTTTTCCACTGACCCAGGCCACCTAGTTTTGAATGATTTGGAGGATTTTTACCCTATAAATGAACCATCCAATCAAGGGAACAAAAAGGAGACTGGTCTTCCCACTCAACACAGTCCCTGTATTCTGTTATTGGGATGATCAAACTTGGAGCTTCTTGTCGGCACCAATGTTAGATATGGCTTTGACACTAAACATAGCGTAGATTGGTGCGGTTGTGTTGTTCACGAGCCACCAGCATTTGCCTATTCGTTGGGCTTTATACCAAAAAAAGGGTATGTGCACCACGATATTCATGTATGCCCCATGTCATTGATAACGACTATTATCGATAAGTCAATTGATAGTGATGGCAAAGGGATAAGCCTCGTTTACACGACAACATCTACGTTCCCTTGCCTGTGTCCAGACAGGAGTCCGTGCTTGACCATCCCATATCCAGCCTGCTCGACCATCTCCTGCCGTAGATCGTATCCATCGTTTGCCCCACCGTTTGTCCACGTCCACGTCTGCATCCACTGCCTGAATCCATGTCTGCCCCACCGTCTGTCCACGTCCATGTCTGCATCCATCGTCTACATCCATGTCTGCCCCACCGTCTGTCCGCGTCTGCATCCACCATCTACCCATGTTACATTTCCATTATACCTTGGGTTGTTGTGTGTTTCGCGAATTCCTGGGCCAGTCTTGCAACAACACATTGCCACTAACCGCAATATGTTGTTGCGTTAAAAAATATGGAACACCGGAGCACATTGAATTAAAAAAATATGGAACACCTAAGCACGTGACCATTTGAAATGATTCGTGCTTATTGGAAACACAATTTTAATAGAGTGTTACTCATATATAAATCAAATATATATACTATATTATTAGAAACATTAATATAGTTATATAAAGTTACTTTATTTAAAAATAAATAAAAATAGAGTTTAAAAAATATTTAAAAAAAAATAATAATAATTATATTGAAGAACAACGAATACATATGCCGAGATAACAAACACAAAGTGAAGAAATTTAAGCAATACAAGCTGAGACAAAGCTTCTGAAGGAAAGGCCTATGTAAATATAAACCAATAACGTATTATAGAATAAAAATAATGTAAATATTAATAATCAAATATTGATTAGGCTTAAATACGTCATTAAGTTTAAGGTGAAAGGCATCCCAGTGACGAAGGACTGCTCGGTATAATTAGTTGTCCTCAATTGTTACATTATCCACTTATACATTTTTATATATAATAAATTATTATTATTAAACACCTCTTGTGTATTTTTACATTCAAGTCTACAAGGCATCAGTTTTTATGCTTCAAAATTAGCTCAAAATAATTAATTTGAGTTAATTAAAATGGAATTAAATCATAAATTCGAAAATTCCTCAAAAATAAAATTCAATGGCTAAGATTAAAAGATGATCAAGTATTTTTCAACGGCCAAGATTATTTTGACAAGGATCAAGGAAACTAGCCTTTATTTTTCACTTGGAGAATTTATCTATAAATTAGAGAGTCATTTGAGTCTCTAGCCATCTAATTTCTGGCTAAGAAATTGTTGTTGAAGCATTTGTGTAAATTATTGTCCTGCTGAGAACTATTTTTTTCTATCATAATAAAGACTTTGGGGTGCAACTAGAGGTGTACTTGTTCGTTGTTTTGTGATATGCACTAACTAACTGTGGGCATGGATCATTTTCCTTGGATCCTGAATATTTATGTGGTGGATTAAATCTTTGCTAAGGTTATAGTGTGCATGAGGTTTTTGAAGCGTTTTTAGTCATTTATCAAAGGAACCACCATAATGGAGAATCTCCCACTATGTAGCGAAATGCTTGATCACAACAACAATAAAGTTGACGAAGAGTTGATGGCCAAAGGCCGGGATCAAAGAACGTGGCTTTGATACCAACGTAACGAACAAAGTTTGTATATGCAGCGGAATACATAGAATATCTGGTATATGTAAGTATTCGTCGTAGGATAAGTAACATATATTATATAAGAATTGTTGAATGTTCAGAGATATATGATTGCTACAAATGAGGCCCGCTTATATACCTAGGCAGGTGCCTCTTCATGGAAAGTCATGTCCCATTAGACATGTCTCTTCAGTACTAATTACTAATTAATGTTCACTAATTAATCATTACTATATTTACACTCTTTTTATATAAAGTATATTCATAACAACTAGAGGCGACAGTGAAAGCTCTAACTATATTTATCGAACCAAATAAAAAATTAGAAACATAATATGAATGATATAATTCAAAAGGCCATAAGGCCTCATACCTAAACAAGGCTACAACCTGTCCATGTAGAGTATAGCTGGAAATAATCAACTATATAAAAATACAGTATTTAAACATTTTGTAATTGAATGTTAGGGAGGATGGAGTTGGCACTAGGTGTAATCCTTTGAGTTTTAGTTTTTTATCATCACATTACATAAGCATATATGTCCTTGGCACAGTGGAGAGAGTATTCAGATCAGTGTTGCACGAAGCACCCCCCCCCCCCC
>APFE030989854.1:41724-109440 GCA_000404065.3 Pinus taeda
CATCGCTTGATCAACCTTAATTGAAAGGTATGCCTGCTCCTTTTTAATTTCATTCTTGTTCTCCTCAAGCTAACTCTCTATTCTCTTCATTGTGTCTTGGAGCGCTTCGATTCTTTCACCATGTCCGTCACCTAGCCTCAAGATCTATCATTTTTTATTGAAATCGGCCATCGACATTGATGCAATCATTGATCTAGTATGCAGCGGAGTATACTTATCCAAGGTAACCTTTTTTTTTTTGTTAAATTGACCTAATTTTTTTTTTGAATATTCAAATTATTATTATTATTATTATTTTTTATTTTTTAAATTAAATTAATTATATAATATAGTTATAATATATAACTAAATTATAACTTTTATACTTTATACCAAAAATAAAATCGAATTTGAACAGTGCGTGCCACGATTTCGGTTTGGACAGAGACCAAAAATCAAATTGGAACAAGTGTGTACCACAATTCTGATTTGGACAGCAATGGAATTGGCTCTGTTGGGTTCGAGTAAAAACAGTGGACAGTTACGATGATGGTAGCAGATAGCTAATGGAACAGCAGACAGTGGTGATCGTGGACGCAGCCAACGGAAGGAAAATGTTGTCGAAAACAAGGGATGACAGGTCAAGTGCGGTAGTCGAAGGAACAGGGACACGATAGCAGGGCGTTGGACGGAAGAGATGTGGAAGGGCAAGTGACGAGGAGATGGTGTTGAAATACCAGGGTAACAGGGAACAAAGACAACGATGGCTAGAGCAACAGGGAACCAAGGAGCGATCAGCTCTGATACCAAATGGTGCAGATAAATGTAGCATTAAACAAAAACGTATATATTTTATTAATAACTTGACGATTTACAGTGAGAGAGACCCTGGCTTAAATACAGCCCTAGGTGAATGGGCATGATCTTTGATCATGCCCTTTTTCCTAATTAACTAATAGTTACGGATTATTATTTTTTACATAACACAGCCACATGTCAATGCCTTTAAGGATTCACGATTAATAAAATCATACATTTTTCCAGCTTATGTTTGAAGATATCATGTGTCATTTTTTATCATCAAGATAACCAATCAACATATTTAACAATGATCAACTCAGCATAGTTAACAATGATCAACCTTTGCACTTCACATCACTTATCAACCTTTGCACTTCAAGCAATCTTGCAACAATGGCAGTGTAGCAATCAACATAAATCATCCTTAACAAAATCAACAACAACCAGCCTTAATGATATCAAGCATCCTTAACATGATCATTTGACATCAATGCCAACATTACCAACATTCTCCCCTTTTGGCATTGATGACAACACAACGACCCTTCTCTAGTTTGTCCTGGAAAGGAAAAAAAAATATCCATTCCATATTTTTGCATACCTCCCCCTTTGACATCAATGGCAAGGGGTCTGGCAATTTAAGACTGAACAACAAAAAATTGTTCCACGTTGTAGATTTTTTATATCTATCAATTGGAACTATTCATGACTAGACATTAATAGAATAGTTTGGAAAGCAGTGTTTTCACTAATGATGCCCAATGTCAAAAAAAAAATAACTTTCCCTTCCTAGGAATGCTAGTTTTCATCTGTCCCAAATGAGATAGAGCTTTTTACATTCCACTTAATTCAGAACACATATGAATAGATGGTACATAGGAATGTTAATATTGCAAGAGTCACCTGATAAAAACTATCCAACTGTCTGATTCATCTATTACCAATGAATCTATAGCAAAAATGGTTCTTCTAATTTTATTAAATCTTTCCTCTGATACCAATCTCATTGTACAATTTTGATCAGCCATCAACAAATACTTTCAAGTAAGGTAGCATCATTGTTGACACCTTGAACTCAGCGATAAGCATAATGCATGCCTTTAGTTCCAGAGAATGTTGCAGGCCAATTATTATTATTTTTTTCATATACAAGCTTGAGCCATGTATTCCTTATTTTAGGAGTTAGGGCACAAAACCCTAATAATAAAAAACAATGAACAGTTGAAATAGTAACATTGACATATGTATCCACTACAATAGTAACGTTGACAATTTAACACTACATATGCACTGCTCTCAATATAACGCACTCACAATACCATAAGATATAACACACTGCTCACAAAAGTAGGTTTTAAGAAAAAATTGAATTTTTCATCAAGATTAAAAATTTGATGGTGGAGATTAAAAGATGATCAAGTTATTTTCGACGGTTGAGATTATTTTGACGAGGATCAAGTCAACTAGTTGTTATTCCACTTGGAGGGGTTTCTCTATATAAAGAAGTCATTTTGCTTCTATTGTATATCTTTGGATGATGTAAAAAAAATTAAAGTTGGTATTGAGTTATTGCTCTGCTGGGAACATTTCTATATCATAATAGAAATACTTTAGGGTCCAGTTCATGGTGCTTTTCTTCCATTGATCTGTGGTACATGCTAGTTACGTGTTTTCTTATATTGTGCTAAAAAATGTATGAACTTGTTATTTCATTTGTCGGTGATAAGAGCATTCTATTGGTAAAAAAAATTATCTTAGGTGATATGATTCACCATATGATCACACAGTTCTACTTGAGAAAAATTATAGAGACTTGCAAGTACACTAGCCCTTGGGCTCTAAGTTCACAAACTGTGGGGAAGAGCCAACTATGTCTGGGCTCTAAGATTTCTATATGGTATTTTAATTTTGTAGAAAGGTTTTCGCCAATATTCAAATTTTTCGAAAAAAATACATTCATTCACTACTATTACTCAAAAAATATATATATTTCTCCAAAATATTTTAATTTGCAAACATTGTACATTTGTAGATAATTTGTACATAATTTGTAAAATAGTTTGTAAATTATTTCTATCTCGGTTGTTTTGTAACACTTTGGGTTCTATTTTTGGGGCTTATATTCTTGTATATATTTAGGGTTTTGAAATTCTTTGATTCATTTATGCAGGTGATCAAGAAATTTTTTTGTTGGGTTTTTGAGGTATATCTAGGCCTAGGAAAGCAAGATCTAGCCTCCAAGCTCAACGTTCAACCTGAAGAGAAAGCCATCCAACAATTTTGCAATGATTTTGTGGAGAAATTTTTATTTGCAAGGGTTTCGAAATTTATTTATTTTTTGGCCCTAAGGACCTAGTCGTCCAGCCTTTTTCCTCTTGGTCGTGAGCCCCAGAGGGCATCTTAGGCACTCAGCCCCCTTGTTTACCCCAGTCACAGGCTTTTTGAGAACTCAGCCTCCCTTTAGGGGAGTCGTCCAACCTCTTGGAGGCCTCGGCCCTCTCTTTTCCCTCAGCGAAAGCCCTTTAGAGCTAAGTCATAGGCCCTAAGGGCCATTTCCCTTGAGTCACATCCCTTGGAGGGTTTGCAGCTGGCCTTTAGAGGCCTCCTCCCTTGAGTCGTAAGCCTTTTAGGCCTCTTTCCAGGCAACCGCAGGCCTTAGAGGTTGCAACTAGGAGGGCATTTAGCCCTAGCCACTAGCCCTACTAGGGATTTTCTCTCCATCGTTGGGGTTTTTGTGGGGTTTTGCAGTGGTTTCAACCAAGTTGTGGGGCTTTGCAGCAGTTCTTGAGCTAAATTTTTTGTGGTTGCAGGCTTGGAGCATCATTGAAAATTATTTGGCATTGGTTTATGGTCATTTGAATTTATTTGGCTAACACTTGGTTTTGCAGATTAATTAGCCCATTGGGCTAGGGTTTCAAGAGCCAAAGTTCCCAAGCAAGGCCTCAACTAGCGATTAGTGCCTTAGTTGCAGCCATAAGAGGGTTGATCCATTTATTTTCAACTGACAATTTGTGTTGCAGGTCTTTGGCCCAAGTCTCAAGCCATTTGAAAGACAATTAGTCACCAAACTAGGCCATCAGGCCTAAAGGTTTGCTTGTTGATTTCTGGTAGCATCGTATGTGCTCTAAGTAATTTGCAAGGAGGCTTAGACACATGCATTCTCCAATACCCAAAAATCGTTTTGGGAAATTCCACCCAGAGACAGTTTTATTAAAATAATTAATTATTTTTAATGGGACCCTAACTCCAAACTTAAGAAATTAAAATAATTAATGGGTATTAATCTAAACTGTGGGTGTAACTTCTAGAAGAAAGCGGAGATCAACTCAATATGATCCTAGCCATTGATTAGAATCTAATTTGGGTCGTTGGTTGATCAACGAGAGGATTATAAAAGAAGTCTTGATGGGCACTTGGAGAACACACCAAGAGAGTTCAGAAGATTGAATTTTTGAAGCAGAGCAGCTGCTGGAGATAGATTCGAAGTGAGCTTTTGCAGTGAGGAGCAGGAATAGTATCCGAAGGATAATCTTTCCCAGTCAGAGGATACTCAGTAGAGAAGGCAGAGGGAGATCCAGCGATGGCAATGCTGAGCCAGAGGGGTTGATGCAGAGGTGGCGTAGAAGCCAAGAGGGAGCCCGAAATTTGCAGAGGGAATTCAAGTTTCAGAAGCCGGGAGTCGAGGTGTGAGATCAGAAGGCAGAAATCGAATCACCTAGGCAGAAAATCGACCAGTCAGAGGATTGACATTGTCCCTAGAGAGCTTGACGCTGGGCTAACGCAAAAAAAGCGCAGAGGCGGCCAGAAAAGCCAGGGGCAATCATTCTGGGGCTGGATTAGCCAGGGTTTCCAGGGATAGTGTGAGGTAATCTCACAAATATATCTCTCAGGTTTATTCTCTGTAGCTGGATTGTCAAGAAGGCTTCTAAAGATGTATTCCGATTTTACTACTGCATAAAAATAAAACCCTCAGATCTACTGCACCGATTTTCCCACATTGGGTTTTTCCGAGGACATTTGTCCAAAAATAATGGTGTTATTGTGTTGTATTTTCTTTCTTGCTCAGTGTCTTATTTCCGCATATAATTTAATTAAGTGAAGGCTGCATTGTATGTATTTCAATATTTTCCGTAGGAAACTGCAAATAATTTGTTCATGTAAATCTAACAAGTAGGAGAAATATCATCAGTTGCTGTAGTAGGATTCCGGTTTAGGAATTTTCACATTGCTCTCTTCCCTCACATTTTCTTTGTTGTTATGTTCTTCAGTTTTGAATCGTTTTGTTACAGCAGTGTATTCAGTGCTAAAACACTCTATATTTAAGCTTATATCCATTAATCAATCACATAACACATTGAAAAATAACCTCAAGTCACAAATATCAAATTTTGAGGTCATATTGATTGCATACAAGTGGATTTTGTGAACTATTTGATTAATTTCAGATCTGATTCATATGCTACAGCTATCTACATTTAGCCTATAGCAGTAATAAAGTTCATAACAATGACATAATAACTCATTGGCAGTCATATTCCATCATTGCACTGTCACTTGTATTCATTAGGCTTGCATTTATTGGCATAATTCATTATTTTCTAAAGGTTGTAATATTAATTTAAGGTCTGATATAAAATTTGTAGTAGTGTTAAAAGTGTTGAAACTCATCTAATTTCACTTGGCTATTGTTCCTGGCATATTGTGGAATTTGGATAAGTATTTAATTGTGAAGATTTTGGTGATTTTCCTATGTTGATCCATATTTTCTTTTGCACTATTGGCATCTATTTTCACTCTTGCATTCACTCACACAAGTGATCTAATCAAATTGATAAAGTGTTTAATAAGTTTGGCTAATTGCTCTAAGGTGACATTGTGATCCCATTGCTATTACCATTGTTGGATAAGTCGATACATTGCTCATTTGTGAATTGGATATCTCTCGTGGATCTCATAATCAATCATAATTGTGATAAGAGATCTAAATTTTCTCGTGTATCTAATTGGCAAAAGTGGGGATTTATTGATTATTATCTTGCTAATTGTCTTAAATCTTGTATTGTCTATCTTTTGAGCAATTACCTATTGGTTTTATCGTCACATTTTCTGGTACCGTTAAGCTTAAGCAATTTCTCTTGTGGTTGAGATTGTCTATTATTCAAGTGTTTCATTATTCGTAATTGAAAGTGTTGAGAAATATAGGGCATAGCAATTAAGTGATTTCTCTTCTATTAGTAACTGCTTCTGAGTGCTTTTTACTTCTTTAGATTAAGATCTTCTTTTACTTAGGTTATTAGTATCCTTCTTCATCAAACAACTACCAATGCATAAACCATAAAGAGACAAGAGACATAATATAGGCTATCAGCCAGGGCCAAAACCTTTCCCACTTGGGAGGAAAACCCAAACAAATTCTTCTTCTTATAGAGATTCCAATTGACGAATAACAAGACCAAGACCCTTGACCTATTTGTCACTCCAAGACAAAGACCCTTGACCTATTTGTCACTCCAAGACCAAGACACAAGTTCTCTTGATGAGATCCTTGGACAACGATACTCAACCTTCTGCTCCTTCCTACTTCTCGGCTTCTTCTTCAACCTTGACTTCCTTCTGCTTCAAACCTTCAGCCTTCTTGAATTAGATCTGCAATCCTTTAATTCAAAACCTTCTTCTTGAGAAATATCCTTGATCCCGTTGCTTAGGATACAGTATCCTATTGGCTTGTCTCGGCTTCTCTTTTGACTAGCCCTTCTTCCTCTTCGGCTCCCTAGGAGGACTACAATTCTCCTCGACTTCCACTGCTGCAACAGCCCTCTTTCTTCCTTGCACGTATGGAGGTTTACAACCCTTAAAACAGACCCGAAAATAACCCTAAGAACTTTGCTCTTCTTTCTTCTTACTTCACTGGTTGGGAGGCATCTTCTCTTACATTTTCCGCACTTCTGTTTCAGATCTTTGCTCCACCGAAATTCTGCTCTGAAATGTGGAAGTGCTGCCCTATTTATAGTTGTTGCGGCCTCACAATAAGTCGACTTGTCATCTAGCTAGGCCGACGTGTCATTTGGAGAGATAATGTTATTCCTTTTGAAGCCGACTTGAAGGGAGATGCTTGTGCTTGTCATGGAGGGTTATTTATTCTTATCTAATGACTCATACAAAATGTAACATGCCAAAGAAGGGCTCTTCATACATGACATTGACTCAATTTGACTTTTATGACTAGATGACAAAACCTAAAGGCTCACAATGGGAGCCATTACTAAAATAAAATTCCTTGTTCATGAAACCCATGAGACAAGCATTACAATAATAATTTTATTTTTCTTCTTTTCATCAATTACCTAAAATCACAAGTACATGTCATTTGAAGACCGAACCTAATTACACTTTTCAATAGAAAGATCATTGCAATTGAATACTTAAGTAATTAAGTGATCTCACCTTAAGAGCACTCACCCATCTCTTGCACTTGCATACTAGGATTAGTATCTTGCATTGATAAATTTACTTCCAAGCCTAAGCTTGGTCGATAAAAATATAGGTCCACCTTTCTCAACTAGCATGAGGAATTTTGCACCTCTTTAGTGGTTAACACAGTTGCCTTGCAGTCGTCAGGGCCACAGTCTCTACAACATTGAAGGCATCAGATGGTTAGAACCCCAAGGGAGGTATCGTTAAACAAGCCCCAGCTTGCTTCCCCCCAGTTTCTCTCTCACAACCTACTCTAGAGACTAGCCTCAAAATAGTTAAGAGGAAGGATACACTTAGAATAGGCATATAACTTAAAATAAACGAAGACTCTACATCTCACATAGATTATAGGACTTGCATTTCACATAGGATAATGGAGCATCCTCAAGCAACAATTGTTCATCCGATAACTTGGTAAATAATCTAAGCAAGTAATTAACTCCATATAAGGCATTGGTCTTTCAACATAAATCTAATCTAATCCATAAAAAACTTGCTAATTCAACCAAGTGGCTAGAACATTCAGTTGTGTCTCCCAGACTTGTTGAATGCCAACAACTCTCGCATCTTCACATTTCATAGGGACTACCCCACATAGCTTCTTGTAGGGAGACAGCTAGAACGGAGATGGCAGGGATAAAAGTGACAACCCCCGCCCTGAGCATTGTTGCATCTTGCCTATATAGTTTAGGCGACAATAGGCCAAATGCTTGAAAATTGTTCCAAAATTGAAGACTCATTGGGTCGCCTTATGGCACTATAACAGATCTGTCATTTCTCAATATACAATGTTGTAGCAAACCCATTCATCTCTGTCTATAAGGGACCGAATCATTGGAATGTATAGTGTCTTTCTTAAAGGGGTCGTGTAAAAATTGTTGGAGAATATTTGCGCCAAGGAGGACGAATCACTAGATGTTCCATGTTGAAGTTTTCCTTAGAAATTACATTCCTTGTGACTGTAGCAACCTATTCCATGTTGAGAAATCTAGGGCAGCTAGATTATGGGTGATTTCTCTTTACTTTGATAACTGCTTGTGATGTTCTTTACTTCAATTTGTAGAATTTACAATTAGCTTCTTCTTCTCTTGATTATTATAGTGTTCTTATCATCAAACAGTTACCGAAACATGAAGATCAATAGAACAAAAATGGACACAACATGTGGGCTACTAGCCAAGGCCAAAACCTCTCCTAGAGAAGAAAACCCACAGGAAATTCTTCTCTTCTTATAGAATCTTCAAACGACGAATTCCAAGACCTTTAGACCCAATACCAAGACCTTTCCAAGACCACGTCAATCTTTTGTAGATGAGTTTCTCTTTAACAAAGTCAAATCAAGTCAAACTTTCTTCAAAAATGCACAACTTTGACCCCTACAACAAATTTCGGCCTTCACTGTAGCTCTGCACTTTTTCGACCCTTCTGCAACTGTTGCAACTTCGCATGTGTGGATGAATAGGACAGATTTAAACCTCCTTTCTTCTTTGCTTGGCTTGCTTCTTCCTTCTAGACAAATGGACTATAAAACTAGCTTCCTTTCATCAGATTTTCAACCATTCTTAGAGACTTGAAATTAGGGCTTGTAGCTTCCACCAAACCCTAGCCTTTTTCACACATGTGAGATATAGATAGAGTAAAGATTAGATTTTTCAGCCTTCTCTCTTCTAGATGTTCGCTTGCCTTCCTTTCTTCTTGTCTTGCTTTCCTGATCGAATGGATATATGGATGTCCAAATGAGGTCGAATGGTGACTTATATATAGGCTTGCAAGGAGGACAAATAGCCCTAGTGAGGCCGACTTCTTCACTGCAAAGCTGACTTGGCCTTGGAAAGGCAGATCTATATTTTTTACTCAAAAATAAATACTTTGACTTGTTACAAAATGCCCAGAGGGGTCTTTTACATAAGATAATGACTCTATGGAAAATCCCTAGAAGCACACGTGTGAGAGATAGATAGGGTAAAGATTAGATTTTTTGGCCTTCTCTCTTCTAGATGTTTGCTTGCCTTCCTTTCTTCTTGTCTTGCTTTCTTGATCGAATGGATATATGGATGTCCAAATGAGGTTGAATGGTCACTTATATATAGGCTTGCAAGGAGGACAAATAGCCCTAGTGAGGCCGACTTCTTCACTGCAAAGCCGACTTGGCCTTGGAAAGGCAGATCTATATTTTTGACTCAAAAATAAATACTTTGACTTGTTACAAAATGCCCAAAGGGGTCTTTTACATCAAATAATGACTCTATTGACTCCATGACTCTTTGACAATCCCTAGAAGCACACAATGGGTGCTTTGACCTAAAATACCTTGAGCATGAAACCCATACTATAAAATAACAAGAAAAAAATTCTTTCCTTTTACAAGATATACGAAAATCAAGAGTACATGACATATTATGAAGACCAAACCTACTTACATATTTCAACATTCCAAGAGGCCGAATTGATATGAGACATGTAGCAGTTGCTCTCAAGGAGCCGAGTTGGTTAGGGCATCTAAAAAGTCAAATCCCAATGATTAGAGTAGGTTCCTGGGGTAATCATTCCAGTGGCATTGTAATATTTTCACTTGCTCCCAAGTAAGACTCATATAACTCAATTGGGCCAAAATTTTATTTTTCTAGTAGTTGAACACTTGGGAGGGTTGAGTTCTTCAATGTAAATGCTCATGTTCATCTTCAGATTTGAGAGCATTTTTAGGTGTTTCTCTCCAAATTGTATCCTCTGGAAATTGTTCAAATAAAGAACAAAATTTGCGTCTTCAAATTTGTGTTATAAATTGTTTTCACAAATTGGTGTGTGTTTCCTTGAAGTGTATTTTCCATTTTTCGCACACTAACTGTTTGTAAAAAGGAGTGAAAGGAATTCACTAATATTTTTGGAAACATTTGCTTGAAAAGGTTATTAGTGTGCTCTACATCGATTAAAATATTTGCTAGGTTGAAAATATTGTCGCTACCATTTAGTACATATTTGGGTATCTATTGTAAATATTCCACTAGGAATATTACAGTGGTATCAGAGCATAATCTTGGCCAATCATGGGGAAGCTAGCAAGATCATGGAGGTGTGGGCATTGATGCATAGTGATTGGTGGAAGTATGGACATTCCAATGATCCAAGAAAGATGGAGTACAAAGAGGGTCTAGGAGGAAAGCGATGGAAACAATGAGAAACTAAAAGAATTATGGGCCCAGATGAATAGCATTAAGGGGATTAACCAAAGCCATCTTTATTTCTATGACAAAAACCCTAGAGATAGGCATGTCACAGGGGTGAAGCGTAGATCAACCAAAACAAAACAACATCCATACATATTGCCAGTATAGTCGTCCTGTCGTGCCTCATTTTCTGGATGAACCTGAGAGGAACAAGGCACTGGACACCTTTGCAGATTTGATGAGGTCTTTCACAGAGGGGATTGATGAGTATGATGCATTGGACCCCAGGACTAAGGGGGCTCTGTCGTTTGGGGAGTTTTTCCATTTGAAGGAGAAGCATAAAGCAAGAGCAAGATTATCATATTAGAGCACTAAGGATGAGGCCTGCTACGTGGAGGTGCTTCCTGAGAGCAAATTTGTGGAAGAGGTCGAGCAAAAGGCAAAGGACACTGGTGGTTGTGAGGTCTTTCACAGAGGGGATTGATGAGTATGATGTGTTGGACCCCAAGACTAGGGGGGCTCTATCGTTTGGGGATTTTTTCCATTTGAAGGAGAAGCATAGAGCAGGAGCAAGATTATCATATTAGAGCACTAAGGGTGAGGCCTGCTATATGGAGGTGCTTCCTAAGAGCGAATCTGTGGAAGAGGTCGAGCAGGAGGCAGAGGACACTAGTGGTTGTGAGGAGGGCATAGATCGACCTAATGTGACTCTAGAGTCACCACTATCGGAGAGCATATTTTGATAGCACAGGTTGAGACAGTGGTAAAGAGAATGGAGCGCATACCCATATGACCATCCAATGACAAGATGCCAATAGGCACAAAGGCATCCAAACCCATGACAGAGCTTCAAGATGGAAGCCACCTACAACTGACTGGTAAGGATGTTTTGCATGATGAGTTGATGATGGAGGAGCAGTTTGAAGCTCATATTGAGCCCATCCTTTGGGCTACCCATTGATGAGGGGCAACAAAGAGGGCACATGTAGTGACTCCAGCACAATTTATTTTAGAGGCGCATCGTTGGGGCTTTCAACATTATTAGCCCACCTCTATATATCAAACAGAGGTAGGCGGAGTTTTCTAGACAGACCATAGGGAATGACCAAGTCAGCAAGAGAGAGCAACATGAGCTGAGTATGGCACACAATCAGCATGGAGGGCATGCTCCGTACTCAAGAGATTGTGCATTTGATCCCTCCTTTGGGATTGGATGCAAGAGGTAATGACTTGGTACCTAACGGAGAGGGCTAGGTGGTTGGTTACATCCATGGCCACGGTTCAGCAGAGTTCGTAGATTACTCGAGGGGCTCGAGGACCAGATTGTTTTTGGGATCCAAGTGGGATCCCCTATCACATCTTGGACTTCGTTAGTGATGGTGTTGGCGGTGAGATGGATCCGATGACTGATCACATGCACAATTTTAGGTCTTCATTAGATGGTCGGACAGTATTGGTGGCAGGGTGGTTTGACAAGGGGGCAAGCATACCTCGTGAAATGTCTTAGCATGTTGATTGTGCATGGGGTCGACAGTTGATTAGTACACTCTAGCAGGAGCTTGTAGGAGGAGGTGGCATCAGTAGGCCACCAGACAGAGCATTATATGGATACAATGCTCTCTCATTGATATATTGTGCATAGGAGAAAATGGGGATCGGGACCATAGTGTTATTCCCGTTAGCATGTGTGGAGATAGGCCACTCAGGTCTACCAGGGCAGATAAGGAAGTGTAGCTCACATCATAGTGGGTTCACTAGCAGAGTGGTTGATGCATTTGCACATGTGGGATTCCAGATGATGTTGGGTGGTACAGTAGTGTGGTCGTTGGTGTCCAATAGGGCACAAGGTTGTGCCACAGAGTTCAGTGTTATGCAAAAGAGTGTGGGAGTACATGTTTTTGTACAATAGAGTATGATGATGCACATCAGGTTGTTGGAGCGTTGTCTCCGGAGAAATCTCCCAACAGGGACAAAAAGTGTACCATTGGGTTTGGCTTACCTAGGATCGATGAGGGCACTAGCGAGTATGAAATTTCCTTGAAATTACAGCAACTGGAATTTATTCTCCTAACTGATTAGCAATTTAATTGTTTACGGCAATTAACGAATAAACCACACTGCAATTCTTCACAAATAAAAATATGTTGTATAAGTAAAATTAGGAACTGAGAAATAGATGCACACGCATAAAAATTTGACATTGTTATTTTGGACTAAACGTCCCCAGAAAAACCTCGAAGGGAAAATCGATGTATCAAATGAGAGTTTATTTTATTATGCAGTAAATATAGCGAATTACAATTTGGATGCCCAATTGGCAATTCCCTGGCAATATATCTTAACTAGAAAATAATTTGGGAAATACTTTTCCCTCACAACAACTGGATTTGGCCCTCTCTGGGAAATTCGCATTTCCCAACTAATTCACACAACTAGACTGGAAATGCACACTATCTTCTCAAAATAATTTGATCTTCCTCTGGATCACTTCCAGATGAGTCGTCCTACCCTTTTAAGCCCATGGATCCAATTCGCTCTACCTTTGGGATGTAGATCTAGGATCTTGTACTTGCACTTTCTAGGCAACTAGGCAATTCGCACTACAGATTTTCAGCCTCCCTGCGGGATAATTCGGCCTACCTTTCTTGGATCTAGAAACTGGAAAACCCCTTAATAATTTCTTCGGAAATTCTCCCTATTGTAAACCCCCTGCTACTCTCCTTCCCTAGCTCGAATTGCACCTTCGCTAGATCTGCAAACTCGGTAGCTCAATCTGCCTTGATCACGTTAATCACTTTGATGCAACTAATACTTTCTCCAAGCTCTTAGTGTTAATTTTTCTTTGGGATATATAGTTCTTTGCTTTGATAATTGCACTTCTTCATTAACACATTACCATTTACATTCACCCCATAACATTATTCAGATTTACATCATTATTCAGCAGCATATGCAATTATATAGAAAGAACAATATCTTCATCATCGATGCAACGAAACATAAAGGAACAATAGAAGAAAAGCATTCACACATAGAGACACCAGGATTGGTCGGAGACCAGGGGAAAACCCTTTCAAATTCTTCTTATTAGATTATCATCGAATGATTCAGCAAAATAGAGTACAATGATCCATATCTTCATTCATACAACTATTCATCAAAAGCAACTACAAAATCCATGAAATGAACCCAACAATGCTTACACTCAAAATTTTGACTCTAAAGCATGTAATGAATTGTCACTATCTACGATCCACTACCAAAAATTGTGGTCACTGAGCGAAATCTTCGGACAACTGAAATTCCATCATTTAGGTCTCATTCGCATGAAGGAGGAGTCATGTGTGCGACTGGAAAGCTTCCAATCGCTCTCTCGAGCCTACAAGCAAGCGACTATTGTCCGCAACTAAGATTCTGAAACCCTAGATGGCTGTCACGCAGAGGATGAGTTGTGCGTGTGACTAGGATGCTTCAGTCGCATGGATGACCCTCGTAGCGAGCAACTACAATGGAGATCTCTTTGTCATGTGCCTGTAACTGAGACCCAAAACCCTAAAATAGAAATGTGAGCTTCGAACCCTAAATTTCATCTTTGAGCGAACCTATTCCTTCGTGGACAAGCCTCAGACCTGTGTGAGCCAAAAACCAAGATAGAAGAATGTCTCATGATGATGTCCAAATGAGGTAGAGGTCACTTTGCTTTAGGGCCGACCTTATCAAATATGCACATATGGGCTTTCCTTCATAAGTACACTTTCCCTTATCAGATTTGAGTGATCTTTAGGTCAACTTTGGTCTTCTTGAAAAGAGAAATTCAATGCAATCAATTTCTTCATCAAGTGAGCTATCCAAAGTGGAATTTGACCACAATTGCATATTTTAACACTCCCTCTCAACTAGGGAGAATTCCGCCTGCATCATATCATGTGTATCCTATCATCAAATCATATCCAATCTCAAGTATCTCATCATCACATATCGTCATTGTTCATCTCGATTCATCTCTTGCTTATTCCTGCTTATTTCTTCATTGTCCCTACTCAGTTGAACATTCTTGAATCTAAAAGAAAAAGAATTTGACATCGGAGGGGAGCTCAATCTACCACCCTCTATCCATCGTGGAGGCACTGCTACCACCTGGAATCTCTGCCAGCGGGGAGCCCAATGCTACCACCCGAGAAACATCAACAGGGAATCAAATTTTTGACCCGCATCATCATCGAAGAGAATATCATCAGGGAGCATATCTCAACCTAGAACCACATTGGGGAGCACATCGCAACCCGGAATCTCATGGGGGAGCTAAACATCTATGACCCCATATCGAGCAATAGGTGATATAGGGGAGCTACTACTCAACCCATCCTATTGCCTATTGATCTTCCAAACAATGACCCTCGAGAGTCATGTGGTAGAACACCTGCATCATAATCAGCTTCGGTTGTACACCCCAGAGTACACTCTCAACCCGTTGGCCAGATGGGGAGCAATATTCCGAATAAGCCGAGCTTGTGGGTATGATGCCAACTAGGGTATATTCTGCAAAGACCGAGATAGGGGAGCAACCAGTATTGCAGGAACCGTCCCCCGCCCCAAGGGTATGGAGGCAGAACCATGTCCCGTATGGATCGGCAAAACCGCAAATCTTAAAATCGGATCTGTGGTTCTGCCTTTTTTGGCAATTCCTCAAAATTTGGATTTGTGGGGGCCCGATCCACGGTTCCTACTGCCCGATCTGCAGATCCAGAAAGGAGCGGGTGCAGATCTGTGGAGTTTCGAGCGTGTATCCACCACAAATCTCAAGCAGACCCGAGAGAAGGTGGACGGTTCACACAGTTATGAGGGGATTTTTTGTATTTTTTTGGAAATTTCGAATTGTTATGTGAGGAACTACACTTTCCAATTACTCCCAAGGTGCCCCTTGATGCTCCCTAGATGCTTCCTAGATGCTCCCTAATGGTAATGTTAAATTCTTAAAGTAAAAGGATGGAAATGAAAGTTCATTTCCATCCTTTTATTTAAATTGTTAACATTACCATGAAATGACTCAAGATGTTTGAGAGTGGTTCCAACCTCATCAAACTTCATATGGAGAAAATAGAATTTCATATCCCATTCAAAATTCAGCAGACTTAACAATTTTCAGGATTTCAAGATCAATGGGATTGTGGCGTTTCATTGGATTATATCATGTATGAGGGCATGTGATTGGCATTTAATCAAGAGCACCAAGCCCTATATGTACCCCTATGTTGGTGTTGTTGATTGTTGAAATCCTTTGTCATGGCCTTAGCAATTATGTACCCTTCACTCAAGTCAAAATCGTTGATCAGGCATGTTAAGCTTTCTCTACCATATTATAAGGCTTGGATTAAGCTGTTAGATCAAAATTAGGCAATGTTGACTAAAATCCCTACAGAATTGAAGTAGAGGCAAAGGCTAGACAAGAGAAGAGGGAACTAGATTCTAGATGGTTGATGTTAGAATAATTAATCATTGATGTACAATGGATGTCATATCTATCTTGATTTATGTAAAAATATGCATTTTTCATGTCTTCTACAACTCATTTGGTATTTTGGATGTTTTTTTAATATAAATGCAAAAAATATAAAATATATATATAGTAGATGCTTCGCTTCCTAGATATTTGAGAAATGACGCTTCCACGTCCCCGCTTCATGGAACATTGGGAGCAACATCTCCAACCCTATGGGTAACAAATAGGGGAGCAACATCTACGACGCTATTGTCCAAAGATCTCTCAACCCCAAAAGCCCTCCATCTCAATTCCACACCTTGGGAGCTCAGACAAGGGGGAAGAGTTGGCTTAGTATTCTCGATTAGTGATGCTCTTTGTAGATCATCTACATATCATCGTGCTCATATCTAGTAATCATTATGTCTCAATAGCAGTTGTCTCCTATTCATACAGGACATCAAATCAAATATCATATTAGAGCAAAAATATACATATATATCACAAAAAGGATACCATAGTCATCGTCCCTCTCAAGGACATGCCAACTACAAACCTAAGCTTGTCTCATACATCAGCATTGTCTCAATATATGAAGGCATTTCGGTCCAAACTATATATGGGATTCTCTGCCAATCGGATCCCACTCTGTCATCACAATGTATTTATGTCATATCCAAAACTTTCTCAAACATCTCTCCAAAACGCTTCTTCATCTTGCCTCATAGCTAGCCATGCTAGCAACCTCGTACTCGGCCTCGGTCCAAGGAATTGCTTCATACAATGCTCTCTGCAAACATAACGCTTTACCAAACCAATATGTTCAGTCTTACATAAATCAAATTGTATAATCAAATCAACTAAGTCAGCTTATCAAAGTTCATATGTTAGATCAGAACTAATATCAAAATCATCAATATCACAGTATCAGATTCTTTAGACCAGGTGACAGGTAGAGCTTTCATCAAGTCATCACATGCCAACAAGTTGTCATTTAATTATCAAACCAAGATTCATCGTCATCCTCATGATCATAATATAAGTCACTAAATGCAAATGCATATACTAAGAATAGGTTTCCTCCATTTATTGTGAGATTACTTCACACTAAATCACAATTGTCAATACTTCAACCAATGTGCTAAGAACAAAAGAGGCCAATACAAAACCATTATCGAATACCAATATTAGTCACTGAAAGTCACAATGCCCACATAGCATTGTTATCAAGGCAAATCATCAATCGTCAAATCAAATCATTAGTCATCAGGCCAAATCCCAAAATTTGCTATCATAGTGAGATCTATAGTCCAAAACATATCTCAAACATCAAGTAAAAGTTCTAAGTCATTATCATGTCAAAACTCCAAACACTGCTCAACTATATCGATCAGCGAAATCTAGTCAAACTCTTGCAGCGCAAACTTCAATGGTTAAGTCATAATGACATATCTATCTACAAACACAAGTTTAGTCAACATATTCACATCAAAGCTTCCCTACTCATAAAACTTCCTGCATTCTGCTCCATGTCTGTAGGACTATCATCCTTCAGGTGAACTTCTGATTTAATGCACAAAACTTCATTCTTGTGTCCTATGGGCATAGTCGCACCAATAGGCCTTCCTCTGAGCAGTTGGGAGGCTATAGTCGCACCCTTGAGCTTACTTTCGTGTAACTGAGAGGCTACAGTCACACCTGTAAGCTTGCATCTGTGTGACTGAGGCTTGGAGTAATGGAAAACTCTCTCTCTCATATCAAAACTTTGCTACAGATCAACAATATCATATATTTGACTATTCATGTCCATAAATCTTACTTCAATAGTAAAGAATATTTATACATATAATGCAAATGATGATAGGAGTAAGGATCTTATGGAGAGATTCTCCCTCTGAATGGGAATCCACTTCAGTCATCTTCATTCATGCCATCAACCTATCTAGAATGCTATCATGCATCAATAGATTTATTAGATCGTAAAGTCAGACTATATAAAATATTCATCATGGTCATATCAGCTATTTCACCATTACATCATGACATCAATATTTCATCAAGGGTTAGTGTCAAATAGCTAATAGGAGTATACTCCAAGAATCATGATCACAACATTACGTAACTCAATCCATCAAGCCAAGGCATTCAATTTTGCCATATGACACGCACATCAAAACATAACCACGGTAAACAAAAGATCTTGAATATCAATCTCATTATTACACTTCTATCATCATGGCTACCATGCTTTTCACAAACAATGTCAATAGTGTCAAGTTACCATCTACTAGAATCAAGGTGCTAGCCTTCTTTATGGGATCAAGATATTCAAAATGATAGATGTTAGGCAAACATCAAGTATACAAATATATCAGAAATCAATATTTCCAAGTTTCATAGAATCAAAAAGTTCATCATGTCTAAAGGATAAAATACTTGCTTACTACTAAGTGCATCATTTCATCATAGGAACCATGAATCCAAATCACTTTCATATGCATGCATGAGCCATTTGAGAAGGAGACATTCTCATCATACCTTAGGACTTACCTTGCCATCAATATTGCAGCTGAAACATAACTTTGAAACAATATACCATGCCTACCTTGTAGTATTCAAATACATGTTCACCTTCTTATTTTACATAAGCAGCTTGTAGCGCTTTGTCACCTTTTCACCAAATGCCTCTTCCTGCACTAGCCATGATCCTCAAGAAGGATCCACTTACCATATCTCATCAAGAAGATAGAAGCATCCAAATACTCAAATATATGTAAGAAGCATAAGTAATAATCAAAACAATAATCAGATCCATAAGTCTAAACAAAAGTAAAGACATAAAGAAGCATCATAAATCGAAAAGTATTTATCTTCAATGAGAATTGATCATCTCCCTCTTGAACCAGCCATCAAGAGCCATCACTGTCCATTATCTATAATAATTAAGTTGCCTTCAATATTTCAACCAACTCTATCAGGAACCAGGCCTAATAGAGACTATCCCATCTAGGGCTTCATCAAATTTAACACAGGTGCTTGAACATCTTCACTTTGACCATGCTAGGGTTTCTAGACTACATATCTCAAATCTTTGCCATAAACCAGGGTTTCTCTTAGACCCTAACCTCATAATCCATCAAACCCTAATAACCAAATTGCCCAGGGTTTCTTTCAAACCCTAGAATTATTTTAGGTCTCCTCCATCCTTTCTTGCATCCTTCAATGGTGTCATTCAAGGGGTGATCTCCATGACTTTTTTTCACGCTAGCTTTGATACTTCAGGGGGGCTATATTGTTCTTTCTTTTGATAATTACATTTCTTCATTAACACATTGCATTCACCCCATAACATCATAACATCATTCAGATTGACATCATGATTCAACAGCATATGCAATTATATAGAAAGAAAAATATCATCATCATCATCAATGCAGCGGAACATAAAGGAACAATAGGAGAAAAGCATTCACACATAGAGACACCAGGATTGGTCGCAGACCAAGGCAAAACCCAATATGGGGAAAACACTTTCAAATCCTTCTTCTAATTAGAATTTCATCGAATGGTTTAGCAAAAGAGAGTACAATGATCCATATCTGCATTGATACAACTATTCATCAAAAGCAACTACAACATCCATGAAACGAACCCAACAATGCTTATACTCAAAATCCTGATTCTGAACCCTGTACTAAATTGTCACTGTCTGCGGTCAACTATCGAACACCGCGGTCACTGAACAAAATCTTCGGACAACTGAAATTCCATCATTTAGGTGTCGGTCGCACAGAGGAGTCATGCATACGATTGGAAAGCTTTCAGTCGCTCTCTAGAGCCTACAAGCAATTGACTGCAATCTGCAACTGAGATTCTGAAACCCTAGATGTCAATCGCACGGAGGACAAGTTGTGCGTGCAACTGGGATGCTTCGGTCGCATGGATGAGCCTGGTAGCGAGCCACTGCAATCGAGATCTCTCTGTCTTGTGCCTGCCACTGAGGCACAAAACCCTAAAACAGAAATGCAAGCTTCGGACCCTGCAATTTCATCTTCAAGCGACCTATTCCTCCACGGACGAGCCTCAAACTTGTGAGAGCCAAACACCAAGATAGAAGAGTGTCTCATGATGATGTCCAAATGAGGTAGAGGTCACTTGTATTTATAGCCTTCCAAGGTTGTCCACTTTGCTTTAGGGTCGACCTTATCAAATATGCCCATATTGGCTTTTCTTCGTAAGTACACTTTCCCTTATTTGATTTGAGTGATTTTTAGGTCGATTTTGGTCCTCTTGAAAAGAGGAATTCAATGTAATCATTATCTTCATCATGTGAGCCATCCAAAGTGGAATTTGATCGCAGTTGCATATTTTAACACTTAGATCTGCTTTTATAATCTCTTGTTGAGACTTCAACGAACACGATTTAATATCCATCGACGACTAAGATCAATCAGACTTCATCAATACAAGTCTCTAGAGCAATCTAGAACATCCTTAATTAATTATCTTTAATTTACCACTTTTCCTAAGTTGGACTTAGGAAATATTTTAATTATGGCAAACTAATTTAATTAAGGTGTTTCCCAAGCTTATCTAATGAAACCATTTCTAGTTTTTGGAGATCCAGTGTTCCTTGGCCTCTTAGCATCCTCTGAGACTAGACAACGTCTGATGCTACCATAAACTAACATTCCCTCTTAGCGAGGAAGGTGTTCTCAACTATAACTATCTATAAACTTAGTAACTCTGTAAGAATATCTTGTAGCTGGACTAACCCGCGTTATTGGTGTCAAACATCTGTGATACAACTAGCTCTCACTATCCGCATGGCTACTGCAAAAACTTTGATCCACCTGCTACAAACTGTAGCTGAATCAACCTTTGATCTCCCACTATTGATGCATCTACCTATTGTTCTGTTGCAACTACAGATACTATGTGTACTAATCTCTCCTGATCTCCCTCTGAATAAGAATAGGGAAATCTCTCTTCCTTCCCGCAAAGCCTCTCTTCTGCAACTCGCACTCCTATCTGCATGTTGAACTGGACTGCGTAGTTATGTGGTGGGAAAATCAATCTTGTCTCCAAAAACCCTTTCCAGTAGTAACTTTTCCTCCCGCTACTCACTAACTCTACTCGCTCTTCCTCTAGGTCCCCTCTAGGCACTGGGACACAATCTGTAGCGTCTACAACACGAATTGGTTGATTGTCTCAGGCCGGAATTGTGCCTTGCTCTTTGCAACTAGCCAATTCATACTGTTCCTCTTAGCTTCATCTGCTGGAAATACCTCGGCCTCCTTTCCTCTTCCAAAAAACTGGAAACCTCTCTGGTTGGAATTGTGCCTTTATTACTACAATTCACCAATTTCCACTACCTGTGTCATTGTAGCTAGTTCTACAACTGTCCCTCGAGTACTGACTGTAACTAGCTTTGTTGTTGTCTATCTGACTGCATCCTGTTAACATTGATCTCCTACTACTCAAACATTGTGGGCTCTTATAGCAAAGGTACTAATCTATGTGAAGAATGTTGTTCTTCACATAGATCTTGCCTAATCCTGTAATTCTGAGCCATCACGCTCCTCCTCCATCAGGAGGTATAGCTACTATCAACGCAAACTCCTCCAATCTAGAGGTTATCTTATCTATCTCCACCGAAGTTGTCATCTGCTTTTGCCCCTTCTTTTCCTTCTTTCTCTTTGGACACTGAAAGACATAATGACCAAACACACCACATTCGAAGCATATGACCTTCGACGGGTCTTTTTTCTTCTTCTCGCCTCCCTTTGAGTTTTGTCCCTAATTGGGACATTTCTTTGCCTTCCCTTTACTAGCAAGGGCTACGTTCTCCTCTTCCTCCTTCTCCCCTTTCAGTCCTTTGTTGTTGATGTTGTTGATGGTACCTTCTATGAGGCTAAGTCTCATCTTCTCCTGAGTGATGTCGCTCTATAGGTGATCCCATCCTGGAAGTGTGTCTCGTCCAAAGATAACTTGGACGAATATAAGCCACTCCTCAAAAAGCCCATTTAAAGTTGTACACACTAGCTCATCCTCAGACAGTTTCTCCCCAATGGTTGCAAGCTCATCTCAAACACTCTGAAGTCTGGTGAGATAGAAAGTCACCCTTCTACATCATAATGGTCATCAACTTCTCTTTGAGAATCATTTTGTGATTCTCAGATGGATACTCATACAACTTTACGACAGCATCCCACATATCCTTGGTTGTATTTTAATTTTTAACCTACAACATGCAGGACGACATGATCCCGAACGCCATCCAGGATCATTCTCTTAGCTTTGGCCATCTCTTTCTTGAAGGTAATCAATTGTTGTGGATCTGTTGGCTCTACCATGACATTTGTCACAAACTCCTTCATACCATGCTCATCCAACAGGGATTGCATTCTGACCTTCCAGACACCAAAGTTAGATGGTACATCAAGTTTGTCTTGATCATTGAGTCTTGATGTGGCCATCTCTGCAAAACTCAATTAAACTAGAGACTAGATCTAGAAATCTCCTTCTTCTTGCTTGGCTTTCCCTCTGCTACTGGCACTCCTCTATCGAATGTGCAGATTTGCCTTCCAAATTCCTCTGAATGATATACTGCCTTTAGCGGCTCACTGAGACTACTCACTCTACCTTTCGGATGACCTCTCTCCAAGAACTGGCACATGAACTACAACCTCTACAACTCGAATTGGCTATACTAGCAAACTCGCACAAACAAATTACTTTGCCTGATATGGCCCTCTGCAACTGGAAATTATGGATCTCCTCCTGGAAACTAGATCTAGAAACCCTTTGAGAAATTCTTGAAATTTCCCCCATGTGCTTTTCTCTTCCTGCCTCGAGTAGATCTGCAATTGGAACCCTTGCTGCAAATCTTCTGCGCCCAAATCTGTTGCGCGAATCAACTGATCTACTTACCAAAACCGCTTCCCGGCAACCACACTACCTACAAAATCTGCTTTGTGGCTATTCGAAATTTTCCTTCAAACTGGATCTGGAAATCGAACCCTCTACCACTACAATTCGCACACCTGGATTGGCCTGCGTAGATCTGACTCCTGAGCTTTAGATCTCCCTTTGAAACTGCACGATCTGCCAATCTTTCGCCTCTAAGCCTCTGATCTAATCAATAATGCTCTGAAACCATGTAAAATTTCTTTGAAATTGCAACAACTAGAATTTATTCTCCTAATTGATTAACAGTTTAATTGTTTACAGCAATTAACGAATAAATCACACTGCAATTCTTCACAAATAAAAATATGTTGTGGAAGTAAAATCAAGAACTGAGAAATAGATGCACATACACACAAAATTTGACATAGTTATTTAGGACTAAACGTCCCCAAAAAAAACCTAAAGGGAAAACCAATGCAGCAGATGAGGGTTTATATTATTACGCAACAAATGTAAAGAATTACAATCTGGATGCCCAGCTGGAAATCCTCCATCAATCTATCTCAACTAGAAATTAATCTGGGAAATACTTTACCCTCACAACAACTAGATTTGGCCCTCTCTAGCAAGTTCACACTTCCCATCTAATTCACACAGTTGGATTGGAAATGCACATTATCTGCTCAGAATAATTCGATCTACCTCTGGATCACTTCCAGATGAGTCCTCCTGCCTTTCTTTGCCCCTGTATCCAATTTTCTCTACATCTGGGATCTAGCACTTCGCTCTAGATCCTGAACTCGCACTTTTTGGGCAATTGGGCAACTCATACTACAGATTTTCAGCCTCCCTAATAGATATTCAGCCTCCCTTTCCTGGATCTCGAAACTGGAAAATCTCTTGAGAATTTCTCCAAAAATTCTCCCTACTATAAACCCCTTGCTACTCTCCTTCCCTGGCTCAAACTGTGACGTCACTAGATCTACGAACTAGGTGGCTCGATCTGCCTTAATCACGCTAATCACTCTGATGCAACTAATACTTTCTCTAATCCCTTCAACCTGCTCTTATAATCTCTCATTGAGACTTCAAAGGTCATGATTTAATCTCCATCAACAGCTAAGATCAATTAGACTTCACCAATAGAAATCTCTAGAGCAATCTCGAACATCCTTAATTAATTATCTTTAATTTACCATTTTTCCTAAGTTAGAATTAGGAAATATTTTAATTATGGCAAATTAATTTAATTAAGGTGTTTCCCAAGCTTATCTTGCGAAACCATTTTTGGGTTTTGGAGATCTAGTGTTCCTTAGCCTCTTAGCATCATCTCAGTCTAGAACACCGGTCTGATAGACAAATACTACCATAAACTAACAACAAGCATCAACCGGACATATCCCACGAGACTCGCATATTCCTCCCTCATATTGCTCACAGTCTCTAAGGAATTGGTTGTTGTGCCTTGACACTCTCAACAATGAGCAGTAGGGTGCGGGAAGCTCATCTGAGACAGCTGGATGGGACTCAGTGCACTAGGAGAGAGACTACCCAGCAATGACATATGGTCAAGGCACGAGTTGGCAGATGCAGGCTTGGGTTTGGGCCAACCTACTACGAAGGTAGCACTTGCTCCACCCTTAAGGCCACACTTAGGGAGATGCATGACACACTTTGGGCGAGACATTCTACGGTGTCACAGGAGCATAAACATTGAATGGTGGACCTTTCTCACAGGCAGATGTTTAGACTCTAGACAATATTGGGGTGCATCCTCAGGAGACAAGATAGCGGATTTTACGATGTGGTATGACATGTTGATTTTCCACGATCTTGGGTCTACGACAGAATCTTAAAATCTCTGAAGTTACCAAACCAAGAATCTCAACGATACTACTTTGCACATTGGAATATAAACAACAGTAAATCACATATGCACAAAATATAGACAACTTTTACAGTTTTCAACCCAACTTCGTTATATTAAACAAAATATAATACAACAGTTTAGGGCCCCCGTACCAGGGATAATGACCCTTATACATCCACTAGTACAAGATACAAAACTGGGGCTTGGTGTCAATACATTGACAACCAATCTGCCCTCAACAAGATACTCTGACCATCTGGTTGTCACATGCTCTCTCAGCTGCTCTCAGTCGTACCATGTACTTGCCTGGTCCTGTGTCTCCCGATCTGCAGCTCCTACCTCTATCAATACTCCAAGTCCATCTGGCCACTGAATCTCGACTATCCAATCTGCTCTGGGATCCAGCGCTTCGCTCTAGATCCTGAACTCGCACTTTTTGGGCAATTGGGCAACTCGTACTGCAAATTTTCAGCCTCCCTACTAGATATTCTGCTTCCCTTTCCTGGATCTTGAAACTGGAAAATCTCTTGAGAATTTCTCCAAAAATTCTCCCTACTACAAACCCCTTGCTACTCTCCTTCCCTAGCTCAAACTGTGTCGTCACTAGATCTATGAACTAGGTAGCTCGATCTGCCTTAATCACGCTAATCACTTTGATGCAACTAATACTTTCTCTAAGCCCTTCAACCTGCTCTTATAATCTCTCATTTAGACTTCAAAGGTCACGATTTAATCTCTATCGACAACTAAGATCAAATAGACTTCACCAATAGAAATTTCTAGAGAAATCTCGAACATCCTTAATTAATTATCTTTAATTTACCATTTTTCCTAAGTTAGAATTAGGAATTATTTTAATTATGGCAAATTAATTTAATTAAGGTGTTTCCCAAGCTTATCTTGCGAAACCATTTTTGGGTTTTGGAGATCTAGTGTTCCTTAGCCTCTTAGCATCATCTCAGTCTAGAACACCGGTCTGATAGACAAATACTACCATAAACTAACAGAAAGCATCTCTCGGACATATCCCATGAGACTCGCATATTCCTCCCTCGTATTGCTCACAGTCTCTAAGGAATTGGTTGTTGTGCCTTCACACTCTCAACAATGAGCAGTAGGGTGCAGGAAGCTCATCTGATATAGTTGGATGGGACTCAGTGCGCTAGGAGAGGGACTACTCAGCAATGGCATATGGTCAAGGCGCAAGTTGGCAGATGCAAGCTTGGGTTTGGGCCAAAGTACTACGAAAGTAGCACTTGCTCCACCCTTAAGGCCACACTTAGGGAGATGCATGACACACTTTGGGCGAGACATTCTGAAGTGTCACAGGAGCATGCACAATTAATGGTGGACCTTTCTCACAGGCAGATGTTTAGACTCCAGACAATACTGGAGTGCATCCTCGGGAAACAAGATAACAGATTTTACGGTGTGGTATTGCATGTTGATTTTCCACAATCTTGAGTCTAGGATAGAATCTTAAAATTTCTAAAGCTACTAAACCAAGAATCTCAACGATACTACTTTGCACAGTGGAATATAAACAGCAGTAAATCACATATGCACAGAATATAGACAACTTTTTACAGTTTTCAACCCAACTTCATTATATTAAACAAAATATAATACAACAGTTTAGGGCTCCCGTACCAGGGTTAATGACCCTCATACATCCACTAGTACAAGATACAAAACAGGGGCTTGGTGGCAGTACATTGACAACCAATCTGCCCTCAACAAGATACTTTGACCATCTGGTTGTCACATGCTCTCTCAGCTGCTCTCAGTCGTACCATGTACCTGCCTGGTCTTGTGACTCCCGATCTGCAGCTCCTGCCTCTATTAATGCTTCAAGTCCATCTAGCCACTCAATCTCGACTATCCAATCTGCTCTCTAGTTGTGCCTTCATCCATCAAGGCCACAACACATCTAGACTCATGTCGATTTGTTCATAGCTCCACTTGTGAACAACTCTCAACTACCCACTGTTGTTCCTCAGCTACTCAGGGACTTCAGCCCACTATCGTCTCCCTGCACTGCTTCGTTGAATACCAACACAGGGCACAGAGGGTTGCCACCTATCACTACAAGATGTCCATCTCCCACAATGAACACAGGCTAGGAGAACTGCCCATCTTCTGTTGTAGATGTCCTTCTCCACACAAGTCTAGGGCTCCACAACTTGCTCCTGGTTGATCAGACCCTTGAGGTCATCAACTGCCTCTCTCGCAACTACGTTTGTCCATCAAGGTGTTGCTCACCGAGATCCAACTTGGACATTATCACACTATCCTCCAGCAGACCATAAGTGCCCAATCACATCCACACTTGGTATTCTCTCATACTGCCCTCCAACAGTCCACGAGAGACCAAGTCCACATTGTAGCATCTGCACCTAGTTAAGGCATCCCTACTCTTAAGAGACCCTTACACATGGTTGCCCACGGACTCCACCAATCTGCCCTTTTGCTCTGCAATAGAGGAGTTATTGCACAAATCTGGGCACATCAATATGTCCTCACCTAGGACATTATCAAGCCATCAACCAAGGGAACAGTTGCAACTCTCCTTGTTGTTGTCCCCTTACCTCTCATCTGATGTGCTTGCTATCACCTTAGCTGATTGGTAGGCTTCCCAATAGTCCATGTGGGCTCCTCCAAAGAGATCCTAAGGTCTTCTACAACTACCCATCAAACTGATCCAAGTCTGTTGCCTAATCACTGTGGAAATTATCACTGGTTTAGGGCATCTAACCATGAGGTTTGCCCCTCCTCTTTGACTTCCACAAGCTACCCTATAAACGATCCAAGACCGATCCTCAAACTAAGATCCAACAAAACATAAGATGCACTCCAAAGCGCATGCCATAGCTCACTATTTGTGGTCTCTTTTACTGTTGCACCTTTGGACTGGCTAGGGCACAATACACAGTCCTACCAGCCCTCACAAAATTGTTGCAACAGTCCTCCTTTAGCTACGGTCACCCTTCTCCATCCTTTAAGCCCACGATGCTTGTTCATGCTTCAACACTCCCAAATAGGTCTTGTTGCAATCTTTTTTTGCCTTAGCACAGACCTCCGATGGCTTTAGGGACTACGACTTGCTATAGCAAGCCTTCTCCTTGTTGCGGAAGCCCTTCCCAAGGGTTTGCACCTCTCCTTAACCCATAAAAATAGTCCAAACTTCCTCCTAGTTGTCTCGGCCTCCAAGAATAGGCCTATGACCTTCCTTTCTGAACCTTGGCCTCCTATTTTTCCTTCTTCCTTTGCTACGCCCCAAACAAATAAGTATTCTCCCTCCACGAGCTGATCTCTTTTGTATTTATTGCACAAATGGATGAGAAAAATGACTCTCCATCACCCTCTATTTATACTAAAGAGAGGGGCTCCTTCCAACATCACTCTAGGGTTGTCCAACTTGTCAAGAGGCTTATTTAACCCAAGCTGACCTCGACACATATGGTGTAAACCTACTCATGACCTTCAAAAATTCATAACTCCTCAACGACAACTCGGAATCGGATGATTCTTGTTGCGTTAGAATCGTCTCACCGAGAGCTATCATCCTCATCCATCACATGTCGAAAACGTGTCACGGTTTTGGCCCAAACATCTATGCGTGCAAAACCCTAGGCTTGGGTTCTAAGCCCACAAGCCTAATTGTGGCGCTTTGACCTCCAACCCTCAAACACTAGGGCTTGGAGTACCTCCCAAGCTACACAAAAAATCAACATGGCAGACACAGACCAGTTTTGCATGCACTGAATTGATTCATGAAATGTGGAACCTATATATTGATTACACGCAAGGACCAAAGACGTGGAACAAGTGGATTCCAGCAGCTGTAAGGACTATGCCATAGCAAATCTGGTTATGGGATCTAGGGATCTAGTTGGCTGATAGGTCACTCCATTTCGTGAGGAGAAGGATCATGGCAAAGGATGATCTAGTTCACTTTGGGTTTGACCCATGGGGGATCGTTGAGACCTCCATTTTATGACGAGGCAGATTTTTCCTAATGTTCCTCAGAATCAAGATTAGCAGTGGATGGGTAGTCGTTGGCATCATGTAGATGCTTGGGCAAGACGAGCTAGGCCTTCACATATATTTCGCCATCATTTTACAAGAGAGGAGGATACAGTATGTGCACGATGGCCAGTCTGTCATAGTCAGAGTGGCGCAGTGACAACATAGTAGCACCATTTTGAGACTAGCCTGCGATCCTGGCATCATGAGACTTGGCAATTCAGCTACCCTTAGGGATGAGCTAGTTTCTACAATGGAGGATCATTCAGATCTTCCAGTATTAGTGATTCACTAATGACATGGGGGACTTCACCAGTATGGAAGTATGTTCAACAGGAAGAGAACAGGAAGAGCACATGCAGGCAAGGGTTCAACTCCACTAGGATTGGACTACATCTTCAGGAGTCTAATCTTGAAGTGCACAAGATCGATTACTTAGGAGGGCAGCTTCTCAAGGATCTGCTTAGAATTTCATATAGCCGAGGTGCTCTACTTACTAACGATTTGCAGAGGGCTTCTGGCAACTTTATCTTGTGGGACAGCAAGTGGAGCAAAGGAGGCTCCACATGGATCAAGATGGTTTGGGACCTTAATGTCATAAGATTTATTCATGTGGTGGTGGCATCACAGTGAGGAGTGGTTCAGTGGTTCAATTGGGTCCCTGGCATTAGCTAGGCTAGCTTGTGGAGCAGCAGCATATGGGTATTGATTGAGGACAAGCAATTTTTGGGGGAGGACTGTGATGTTCCCAATTTTGTGCATGCAAAAATCACTAAGGAGTTTTGCCAATTTTGGTAACATTAAATAAAATGGGGAAAATAATATTATTTCGTGGGAGAAAGACAGAAATTATTATCTTGATGGAGAATGGCAGCAAAATAATATTTAATTGAAGGGAGGCAAAATCATTATTTTAATGGAGAATGGTCGCAAATAATATTTTATTAGAAAATGGAGATAAATTATTATTTTATTGGAATGGCAGCAAATTATTATTTTACTCAAAATGGCGACAAAAAATCTTGTAGTGGAAAATGGCCCCCACTAATAAAATAATAGGAAAAAAGGAGGATCTAGAAGCTAGAGGGAGGCTCCATGAGAAATTATAAAATGAGGAGGAACTCAATTACAAATTATTCTATTCCTATCCATTTCATTGACAATTGAAGGAGCTCAAGCGAGGTCAAGAGTTTCAAGCGAAACTCAAGCTAATTTCGGTGGACTTCAAGTGTCACCCTAGTTGGCTTTTGGGAAGATTACTTCAGATCTTCCATTGGTGTTTATTGGTTTGGTTGTTTGATTCATCTCCTAAAGGTCTGACGAGATTTTTACCGTAGGAGATTATTGACATTGTGATTCAGTTTGCAGGACTATTCTTCCTACACCAAGAGCCATGTGCAAATTGTGTTTCTAGGTGGGCCAAGCAAAAGGATTGGAGGGCCAATTCTGGATTATTTTCCTTGTCCAAGCGTCAAATCCGTCAAATCCTCCAAGGACGAGATTCATCTTCAGAAAATGGATGAAATGCCAAGCATTTAGAGGGCTGAGTTTCACATCTTAGCACCAAGGAAGATACGCACTAGAGAGACCAGAATTAAAGACCGAAACTAGCAACCATCTTGGAGATCCACTGTCACAGCTTTGGGGCAATATTCTTCTCCAGATAGATCGTGGGTTTAAGTGGCAGTCGTCCATATTTTCAGGGATTCCATCAATAAGAGGTCGAGAAATACACAAGAAGAGAAGTCAAAAATATTGAGCATCAAGGCAGAATTATTCTGTGCATCAACAGTGGATTTAGGGGCCAAATTCTTGCATCACCTTGGAGGGCCAAATGCTTGAAAATTGTTCCAGAATTGAAGACTCATTGGGCCGCCTTATGGCGCTGTAACAGATCTGTCATTTCTCAATATACAGTACTGTAGCAGACCCATTCATCTCTGTCTATAAGGGACCAAATCAATGGAATGTACAGTGTCTTTCTTTAAGGGGCCGTGTAACAATTGTTGGAGAATATTTGTGCCAAGGAGGATGAATCACTGGTTGTTCCGAGTTGAATTTTGCCTTAGAAATTACATTCCTTGCACCTATAGCAGCCTATTCCAAGAGGCCGAATTGATATGAGACCTGTAGCAGCTGTTATCAAGAAGCCAAGTTGGTTTAAAGGGCATCTCCAAGTCAAATCCCAATGATTAGAGCTTGTTCCAGGTGTAATCATTCCAGTGGCATTGTAATCTTTTCATCTGCTCCCAAGTAAAACTCAGTTAACTCCATTGGGCTGAAATTTTATTCTTATAACAGCTGAACACATGGGAGGTCCGAGTTCTTCAATGTAAATGCTCATATTCATCTTCAGATTTGAAGGCATTTTTTGTTGTTTCTCTCCAAATTGTACCCTCTGGAAATTTCTCAAATAAATATCGGAATTTGCCTCTTCAGATTTGCGTGCTAAATTGTTTGACAAATTGGTGTGTGTTTCCTTGAAGTGTATTTTCCAGTTTTTGCACACTAACTGTTTGTAAAAAGAAGTGAAAGGAATTAACCGATATTTTTGGAAATATTGGCTTGGAAAGGTTATTACTGTGCTCTAAATTAATTAGAAGATTTGTTTGGTTGCAAATTGTCATGAATATAATTTATATAAAAATAATAATAAGCATAAATAATGATTTATTTACTAGTAGTCAATAACGAAGAGGCATGTCTCTCAAGACATGACCGTATGTGAAAGGGTACCTGCCTAGTGTATATAAGTAGGCCCTCACCATCATTTGTAATCATCTCACTTGTATTCAAATATTGTTATATATAATTACTTGTCCTACAATAAATGTCTTTGTCTTCAAAATTTTTGAAGATTATTGCAGCCTGCAGGTATACGAACTTTGATCCTTACATTGGTATCAGAGCATTCCTTTGAGTATACGAACTTTGTTTGTTACATTGGTATTAGAGCATTCCTCCGAGTATACGAACTTTGTTCGTTACAGTGGTATCAAATCTGTTCGATCCTCTGGCCGCTCACCCGCTACACAAAGTCGTGTTATTCGATCCAGGTCTTTGGCCGTTGAAATTCGTCAACCTTGTTGTCGTTGAAGCGTTTTGCTACAAAATGTGGAGGTTCTCCATTTTGCAGGATGTTATTTAGGCCTTTGGTCAATTAAAAATATAATAATAATAATAACAATAAGACCTTTCCCTATTTAAAAGAAAAGAAAAAAAAAAAGGACCAAAAAGGTCTATTAAAAAAAATAAAACAATAAAATATTATTTAAAAAAGAAATATTATAAAAAAAAATTGAAAAAAAATACGAAAGACATAAAAAAATAAAAATGAAAATTAGAAAGAAAAAATATTAAATTATATATATATATATAAATATATAAAAAATTATATTAAGAAAAAAAAAAATTTAAATTGAATTTTTTATTTAAAAATATATATATAACCGAAAAGAAAAAGTTACAAACAAAAAACAAAACCACAAATCAAAAAATATAATAAAAATCAAAAAATTTAAAAAAATTACCTAAAGCACACAGTAGACACAGGCATTGCTCTGCAGTCGACCACTTCATCCAAATGCAGCGACAATGTCTAACGTCATCCACCACCACAAGAGTCAACCACCAACGCCCTCCTTTGCTGACCGCCTGCTCCGCATGTAATCAGCATTTAGTCGCACCCATTATTGCAACGATAACATACCCAACACTCGAAGTTGTCGCCACCTCTACTGCCGCTCAACTGTCCGCTTGGTCGCTCGATTGACCCCGACTGCAGTTCTCCAAACACCATTGCACGACACTTTAACCATTTTACTTGTTGACCGCTGCCACTATAACTACCAGAACACTGTCGCCACTGACGTTTAGCAATATTCACTGTAGATCTATATCACTGTGCATCCATCTACATTTGTAACTACAAATTACCGTGGGCATAGGTCAGGGGTTCAAATATTAAATAAGTTGTCAACATTCTCAAGTGAATTAGTGCAGCTGCCAGAGAATCGAGCTCGATAGTTGTGTAAAGACCTGAATTAGGAAACCGTGCTACTAAACTTATCAAACACTAACCAATGGGAAAGTCGTTGTCCACAACAGCAACATTCCGTACAGAAATTAATCTTGTTGTACATTTATTGGCTGAGAAATTATTGTCAAACTGTCGCCAAGTAATCGGTGTATTGGGGAACTGAGAGGTCGCATCATATAATGAAGAATCACGCCCTTTGAATACTAAATTGAAAAATATACATATTAATTGACATTAACTAACTACGAATCATTAACTCCAAAACATTAACTCTTGTGCAAATCAATACTATATAAGTCTCATAATAAAACCCCCACTCTAGGAGCATGCCCGTCTACACCCTAAGGATTCCATTTGAAGGTAAAAAAAGAATATTAAGTGGAATTTAATTAAAATAATACACCCTAAGGGTTCATTTTAGGTAATTAGAAATATTAAGGGGTATTTAATAAAAGGCTTCTATATTAAAATACTAGTAGCAAATTACAAAAGCAAAGTGTTCCAAGGAGGCACCTTGCAATATTAAGTTATTAAAAGGATAATTAGGAAACTTTAACACATTCTTTTGAGAAAAGTCAAAGGGAATATTTAACTATTTCCATAGTTCTGTTGAGGAGACTTTGCAGAGTGATTTGAGAAGGCAATCAACCAGGCAGAATTTTCGCTTGGGTCAGTTGGGACAAAATTGCCATTCCTAAGAGATGGGGAGGATGGGGAATTAAACGACTTGATCTTTTTTCAAAAGCCTTGGCAGCAAAACTTGGTTGGCACCTTATCACTTCCAACAGTCTCTGGGCTCGGGTTGCACAAATGAAATACATCTGGCCAATGAATTTGATGGACTGGTTCAAACAGGTCCATGGAACCTACAATAACATCTCCAATATCTGGAAGGCGGTTACGAATGCATTACCAATACTACGAGAAGGGATCACTTGGAGAATAAACGAAGGAAATGTTGTTCGAATTGGCACTGATCCATGGGTTGGCTGCAGCAATGCACACAGACTGCCCGCAGACCTGATTAGGTACCTTAACAGCAGGGGCATCACTCACATTAAACACATTGGAGATAGGAATAATTCCTCCTTTCTTCGGCAGGCTTGGAAATAGGCTCGAGATTTGGACATTCCCGAACCCTGGCATCAGGATTGGCAGGAATATACCGAAGCACTCACACAGGCTCATATCCGTTTGACAAATGAACCGGATAAGCTCATATGGGCTTTTGCTAAACATGGTACATACTCTCCTAAAGAAGGCTACATCAGACTTATGGAACATTACAAGCCTCAGTACATCAACCCGGTTTGGAGAATACTCTAGAAGCTAAAGGCAGCACCCCGGTCCCGTCTACTACTGTGGAATATACTTTTTGACAAGATCCCTACTGGAACTAATTTGATGAAAAGGTCCTTTAATGGCCCTTTTTGGTGTCATTTATGTCAAAATGACGAGGAGAGTACGGATCACATGTTCCTACATTGCCCATCCTCACAAGATTATTGGAAATGTATCGGCGCACATTATCCCTCCCTAAAAGCCTGGCAAGGGCACAACCTCCAGAATGCCTGGAGTTCCTGGTGTCAAGACCATTCTAGAAAAGCCAGGAACATGCACCTCCTTGCGTGCTGGTCTATTTGGATTGCCAGAAACCTTTTTATTTTCAACCAAAAAGCCCCTCATTGGCCGACCATTTTGCTCCATACTATAGCTGATTTTGATCTTATTCCTGAGGAGGACACCAACCCCCCTCCGCGCACCATTATCCCGGAAACTATAGACAAATCAAAACCGTGGGCTTATTTTGACAGTTCCGCACAAGAGACAGGGTGTTGGGGGGAGCCATCCTATATCTAAATGAATCTCACTGTTATAAGATTCAAATAAATCTTGGTAGGGGCACAAATAATTATGCTGAACTCTGTACTGCTAAACATCTCATACATTTTGCTTTAGAACAGCAGTGCAGACATCTACAATTATTTGGCGACTCCAAAATCGTTTGCAATTGGCTTAATAATGCATCCCATTGCAACGCTTACTCTTTGAGACATATACTAGATGAAGCACTAAGATTGATATCTTCTTTTCATTCTTTTGTCTGTCACCACATTTACAGGGAGCAAAACACGGGGGCAGATCAGCTATCAAAAGCGGTAGCGCATAGACAGGGCAATGACTGGTTGATACAAGAGGAAATTGATGGGTCCTACCATCAATACTATCACAGACCTTTTGTGGAACTTGGGCAGATTGGGCTATAAGCCCAAAGCTTTATTATTGTATATATTGTTTAGTGGTTCATACATGAACATACAGGTTATGATATCCAGTATATAGTTTTTCTCTCTCTGCGAAGAGACAGCACAATTTTGGAGACATAATATAGCTGATTATAGACTCCATGTGTGGAGATACAGCAGATATGCTTTTCTAGCTATTTTGGACAGTCCTGAGTATTTCTTGATCGGCAATCTTGCCCCCATATGCATATGCCTCAGCATCTACAAAATGTAATTTCTTTTATATCAATAGAAATTACGACTTTTTTCCACGGGAAAAAAAAAGTGATTTGAGAAAGGAATTCAAGAAAAGCACAGAAGTTGAGTTCCACACAACAATCATTATTTTGGACAAAATGTTTGTTTTGTATAATATACATTGAATATCCATGGATTAATAAAAATTGTGAATTATGTTGTCCAACATGTGGAAAATTAGTTAATGTGGCAGAATGTCAAAATGATGTACTCATGCAAATGACAGAACGAGAGGAAAAACTTGCAAAACTAGAACAAAAATTAACAGAAAAAGACGAGGAAATTTTGTATTTGAGGGACCATAGCCAAAAAAAATTGTGAAGGTCAAAAAGTCCAAGGAAAGAAAGAAAAAATTAAAAGAAGAAAAGGAATATATCAAGAAGAAATTCAACGAGAATCCATCAGAGAAAGAAAAAGAAAATATGCACTTAACAGACCTTAATCAAAGATTATTAGAGCAAATTCGAATTTTAAAAGATGAGGAGAAGGATACTAAGGATAAAGTCAACAATTTAGAAAATGAAGAACTTTTACGTCTAAGGAATCATAATCAAAACCTTCTTATGCAAATAGAGAAGTTTAAAAATGACAAGAAGTCGCTAAATGACAAGTTAGAACAACTTACTCAAGAAGAAGTGTCGAAATCTCCAGTCGTAACAGTGCAAGTTGAAGATAGAGGAACGAAATTTGAAGATAAGGGAACGAATACCGATCTAGTCAATATCACAACTCAAGAAGAAGATAAACCAACTGCAGTGAAGATGTACTCAGAAGTTGCACTTCAAACATTAGAGATTTCAAGTGAAGATTCTATAACTACATTAATGCCTAAAGTAAATCAAGAAATTACCCCACACATGTTAAAGGAAGGTCAAACAAGAAGAACTCCTTATCTACATCCAAATCACAAAAATAGACACATCAATCAATCTACAAATCTATATCACTCAGAAAATAAACACCAAAGTTTTGTTCCAAGGAATGTTGAAGTTTGCAAAACCCAGTCCTATGCAATGTTTTAAAAACTTGTTGGTTTGAATCGGAAACCGGTCAAACCGACCGGTTAGGTAACCCATCGGGTCAAACCGGCAGAAAAACCTGGCTTCACCCTTCATTTCGCACATAGAAGGGAAAAATCGGTCCTAACCGGCCGGTCTGTGGTCAAACCGGTCAGTTCTGTCCTAAACCGGTCGGTTAGCTGCCAAGGCTACAGAGAACCCACGCAGCATGTTTTTCCAAGTTTGTAGGGTGTTTTGGAGGGAAAATAAGTGTTCTTTCCCTCCAAAACAACTTCTCCAAGCCTTTAAAAGGAGCTCACCCCCCTCATTTGCCTCACACATCTCATTTGGAGCTTTTGCGAGTTTGATTAGGAGCTTGGAGAGTGTTGAGTTTTTGCTGGAGTAGCGGAACAGCAGAGAGCTTGAGCTAAGTAGTAGTCATCATGCCTCCAAAAGCCAAGGATACTGCATGGGCTCATTGTGATATGATTGATGGCAAAATGATCTGCAAATATTGCCAAAAATCTATTGGAGGGGGTATTAACAGGTTCAAGCAACACTTGGCTGGGATAGGAGGCCATGTAAAGCCATGTGAAGCACCAAATGACTCAATAGCGTATATTAGGGCAAAATACCTTCAGAAGTTTGAGACTCAAGTCACTGAACCAATAGAGAAGTTTGTGACTCAAGCAGTTGCAAAGTTTGGGAGTCGAGACTCAACCAACTGAGTTTGATCATGATGACTCATGAGAAGTTTCAAGTGATAATGTTGATCACTATTATCATATATGTAGACTTGTAGTAGGCCAGTGGCCCCAGAGTTTGTAGGCTTTGTTTTTGCACTCTAGAGGCCATTTATAGCCTCATTGCTTATGTATTTTGTCGATGATATGTATTGCAATCGATGCCATTTTGATATATTCACCTTTACATGGTATATAAATGAGCAATCTTTGCCTATTTTGTCTCTATTGGCTTGGAATCATGGTTTTAAATCTTAAAAATAGTTTTTTCATAAAAAAATAATTATTCAATGTATTTTTTTTAAACCGGTTCGTTAAGACCTGACCAGTCCTAGTTCGACCGGTTTCGGTTCGAAACCCGGTTCATTAGGTGCACCGGTCCGGTCACCATTTCGATTTTTAAAACATTGGTCCTATGATAACAATTCATTACAAATTTCCAGTGATCGGAAGATTCCATAGAAGATTAATCTAGGATGGTCAGATTGCTTCTTAGTTCGACAATTTTAATTATCACTCCAAGGATCTTATCATCTTGTGTCAATGAAGGTGACAACTCGAAGAATACCGAAAGATGTAAATAGTTTACAAGACAAAGAAACAGATGACACTCTTTATCAGCAATAAGCTTTGAGGACAAAGCCTTTTGAAGAGGAAGGCAATGTTATGAATATAATTTATATAAAAATAATAATAAACATGAATAATGATTAATTAACTAGTAATCAATAATAAAGAGGCATGTCTCTAAGGACATGATCGTACGTGAAAGGGTACCTTCCTAGGGTATATAAGCAGGCCCTCACCATCATTAGTAATCATCTCACGTGCATTCAAAAATTATTATATATAATTATTTGTCCTACAATGGATGTCTTTGTCTTCGAAGCATTTTGAAGATTATTGTAGGTATACAAACTTTGATCGTTACATTGGTATCAGAGTGTTGATTTGGGGTAGCATCGGATGTGCTCTAGCCACGAAATTTGGTGGAGAGGTTGGGGCACATGAGATCTCCAATACCCAAAAAGAGTCTGGGTAGATTCTAAACAGTTCAGGAGATATTAAAATAATTAATATTATTAATGGAGTCCCTAAGTCTAAACTTAGGGAAATTAAAATATTAATGTGGATTAATATAAAACTGTGTTAGAAAGGTCCAGAAGACATGGATCAAGCCAGATCTAATATTAGCCATTAATTAGGGACTTAATCTCGATCGTTGATATGTCAACGAGAAAAGTATAAGAGGAAGGCTTGAGGGACACTTGGAGAACACACCAGAGTGATCAGTCATTCTATTCTCTCGAGCCGGGTTTGCTAAGAGAGATAGAATCAGTGATCAGTTGTAGCGAGGGGCAGTGAGTACGAGGCAGAGAGGTAGGGACAATGTCAAGAGACCAATGCAGAAGTAGAGAGAGGCAGACGCAGAGCCAGAGGGAGCCACGCGGAGGCAGCAGAGACTGCGCAGAGCCAGAAGGGCCTGTGTCATCCACGCAAAGGCTACAGGAGCAACGCAAAGAGCCAGCGAGGCTACACAGAGCCTCAGTAGGAGTGCGAGAGGCACAGGAGTGTTGCACCAGTGCAAGATGGCACAGAGAGGGGTGCAACGGTGCGAGATTTAGGGAGTTGTTGCAGCAGCGCAGAGGTCAAAGAAGGAGCACTTGTCAGCGGTAGAGGGAGCTTCAGCATCAAGAGGGTCTCTAGCCCAACAGAGAGGTCAAAGTTGGGAGATCAGTTACTTACTTCTCAGTGACTGAGTTGCAATGCAACAATGGACAACACAATGTAGCATGATGAGAGGAGTTGCAGTGCAAAGGTAGTGTTGGAAGAAAGGACCAGCAGCAGCACGGATGCAGAGGGAGTTGTCGTACAGATGCAGCAGTGGCAGTGGCAAAGCCATGGGTAGCAATACAGGATGCAGCAGTGCAGAGGATGATGGGCAACAGGCCTATCATCAGCACAGGGACCGATGTCGGATGATCAGGGTGATACTCAGTGAGGAGTATTATTAGAGAACACTCTAATAATACAATGCAGCAATGGACAACACAATGTAGCATGATGAGAGGAGTTGCAGCGCAGAGGTAGTGTTGGAAGAAAGGACCAGCAGCAGCACAGATGCAGAGGGAGTTGTCGTACAGATGCAGCAGTGGCAGTGGCAAAGCCATGGGTAGCAATACAGGATGCAGCAGTGCAGAGGATGATGGGCAACAGGCCTATCATCAGCACAGGGACCGATGTCGGATGATCAGGGTGATACTCAGTGAGGAGTATTATTAGAGAACACTCCTCTCTAAAAGGGAGTGTTGATTTGGGGTAGCATCGGATGTGCTCTAGCCACGAATTTGGTGGAGAGGTTGGGGCACATGAGATCTCCAATACCCATAAAGGGTTTGAGCAGATTCTAAACAGTTCAGGAGATATTAAAATAATTAATATTTTTAATGGAGTCCCTAAGTGTAAACTTAGGGAAAGTAAATATTAATGTGGATTAATATAAAATTGTGTTAGAAGGGTCCAAAAGACATGGATCAAGCCAGATCTAATCTTAGCCATTAATTAGTGACTTAATCTAGGTCGTTGATATGTCAACGAGAAAAGTATAAGAGAAAGGCTTGAGGGCCACTTGGAGAACGCACCAGAGTGATCAGTCATTCTATTCTCTAGAGCGGGGTTTGCTAAGAGAGATAGAATCAGTGATCAGTTGCAACGAGGGGCAGTGAGAATGAGGCAGAGAGGTAGGGACAGTGCCGAGAGACCAGCGCAGAAGTGGAGAGAGGCAAACGCAGAGCCAGAGGGAGCCACGCGGAGGCAACAGAGATTGCGCAAAGCCAGAAGGCCCTGTGTCATCCACGCAGAGGCTGTAGGAGTGATGCAGAGAGCCAAAGAGGCTGTGCAAAGCCTCAGTAGGCTGACGCAAAGGCCAACAGGGCTGACACTGAGCTTCAGATTGTGCTGGAGAGGGATTTCGTGGAGCAAGCTTTCCAAATACGTGTTTCCAAAGAGAGGTATTGCTGCCAGATTTTTATCTCTTTCGGGTTAGCCAGTTTGGCACCCAGTGTACTCAGAAAAGAGTTGCTTAAGAATAAAACCCTCGATAGTTGCACCAATTTTCCCGCATTGGATTTTTCCAGGGACATTAGTCCAAAAATAACAGTGTCATTTGGTGTGATTGCTTCTGTTTCCTTTAGTTGATGATCTATAATATGTTGAGCATGCACTAGTGTTTATTTTCAATACTTACATTGTAAAGAACTTGTTAAGTAACGGAACAAGTAGGTAGGAATAAATCAGTAAAGTGCATGGAGTGTTTCTAAATGGTAGACTTAGAAACTTCAACACAGAGCATTCCTCTGAGTATACGAACTTTGTTCATTATATTAGTATCAGAGCATTCCTCTGAGTATACAAACTTTGTTCGTTACAAAAATATTGTCGTTGCAACTTGCCGCTTAGTACATGTTTGGGTATCTGTTGTAAATTTTCCATTAGGAATATTACACACTAGTTGCCTTCTCTAACCATGGATTAATTTGAGCTCTCTAATTGAATGTTAAATAAAATCCCTCGACTAACTTTTTAGCTAAAGAAGGGATTTCAAATGAATTCAAATGTTATACTATAATGTGTTGTGATATTAAGTCGTCAACAATTCTCTACGTCCTCCCTGCAATTATATGCATATCCCTCCAGAATAGCTCCATCTAAGTAACCACGTATAAAGTTAAAAGGACAAGCAAGAACACAATTTTATGACTTTGTCTTAAAAGCTTGTTGTGTGTGAGTTGCATATGATCATTTGGAGTACATCATCAAAGCTCATAGAAAAACCTCTTTGAAGACACTTACTACACCTAGGGGCTTACCATACCAAATAGTTTCTTAATTTTAAAAGGGTAAATCAAAAAAAATCCCGACATGAAATATATGGAAAGGTATTGAGTCGTAAGTTGTAACCACCCATCCATCCAGGCTAAGTGAAACTTTCATGACAATCTAATTGTGACTTCTATGTTGGAGCCTCCAACCTATGTCTTCTCTGAAAAGATGGGAGTCCTTAATTTCTTGTAAGTAGTAACCTAGGAGAATTCTGTTGATTTTTAATGTACCTTGGACAAGTGGTTTCCCATGGGTTAGTCTCTACCTAGGGAAAAGTGTCCAAAATAATTATTTTCCTAAGCGTGACTTTATAAAGTGAAAGTGACTTTATAAGTTGTAAAGTCAATGTTAAATTATAAAGTGAAAAGTGACATCAGACATAAAGTACAATGTGGGTACTTTATTTAATGGGTGAGCTAAAAAATAGAAAGTGAGAATGAAATGCACATTTATTCTCATCCCTTGATCTAAATGAATCTGAGCCATTAGATCTTAGGGTTGCCCAAAAGTCATTTAGGGAAACGAAAGAGGGAAAATAAAAGAAAGACTACATTCATTCTTCATGAGCAGATTGGATAAAGGACACTGAGAGCTGGAGAAAAGTTTTGAAGGAAAAATTTGTTACAACACGCTAAAGGAGTAATTTCTGGGCAAAGCTGGGCATGGAAATCAAGGCATAGAAGACAAGAGAAGGTGCAGTACGAACAGCATTGAATGTTGTGAGCTGCACACCGTTCAAGAGAAGCGTTTGAAAAAAAAAAAAAAAATCCGTAAAGTGCATACGGAGTCCGTACAGTCCATACGGAGTCCGTACAGTACATATTTTCAACTTCAATTGGGCACAAAAATCAAGGCAAAGTGGGCATGATTTTCAAGGAGTTTTGCGCTGAAGATATAAGTTTTATTTTGTTGTTTTGTTTTGTCTGCAAACGTATTTTTCCTGAACTTGAAAGATAAATAAAATTGAAGAGCCCTCTAACAGGTTTTCTCCGGAGAAGATTGAAGGGATTTTTCCTGGGTCTAAGTTGACCAAAAATCTGTGTATTTTTATGTGTGTTTCTGGTCTGGTTATGTCAATATTTATTTTCAGCATGTGTTGACAGTCCCAGATGTTTTAATCTGAAAACTTCATTTCCAGAATTCTATATGTCAAATGTATGTTTATGGGAAAAAGCATTTAACTGAATGGGAGTGATAAGGTGAAATTAAAACCGGGTTGGGATTGCAGGAAACTTTTTTTTAGTCATCAAATTTCAACAAATTCATCCTAACAATGAAATTTTTCATGAATGCTAACTCTTTTTAATTTAAAAATGGGTGTTTTAGATAAAATGCACCCAGAAAACTAAACTTCAACCAAAAACCTAACAACATCAACCAATCATTCGCAGCGAAGACTACATAAAGAATACTTCCTAAACTTTCTTCAGTTATAGAAAGAATCATCTCCAAATATTGCATGTTAGGTTTATTGCGCAATGTAGATCACGTACCAGATAAGGACCTGCCCCTGATTTACTAAGTTTACATAATAAAATTAGAACATAATAAGATTCCAAGCCATACTCTATGTTTCATGGAACATGAATGCAAACAATGTTTAATTGACATGGGTGGAGAAAACTGCTAGGCAAACCCCATTCACATCACATGTGTAACAAAATGAAGAAAATGTACAAATAATCTTGGGTGTAATTCTGAGGACACTAACTATCCATTTTTAGTGTTTGGTAACTAAAAGCCTCTAATAAATTTAGAGTACTAGGCCGTTGACAACACGTGTAGTCCAATCAGCCATTAGGCCAATGTTCTTTATTACTTTCTCACACATGTGACCAATGTTTCGAACATTGGCATCGGGATAAAATCGGCCAGGGTCTGAAAAACCAAAAAATCATAAAAATCAGGAAAATACCGGTAAAAAATCAGCAAACATTGGCTAGGAAAAAAATCGTGATTTCGAGATAGAATCGAGATGTTATCAAGATGTTCGCAACACTGCATGTGACAAGTATGCCTTTATGGAAAAATCCTCTATAAAACTTAGAATATATATGAATACAAATCCTATTACCAAAGTCATCAACTCCATAAAAAAATCAAGAGGGCTTTAAGGATAGATTTCAGGGCTTGAAAGTTGCCTCTTGTTCAAGCTTTTCTTTCAGCAGTCTCAAGTCTTCAGCTTTCATGCCCTGCAAGCTGCACAAAGAAGTTAAAATATGTCAAATCCACCTGTTAATTTACAATCAAAAAATTCGTGGATAAAATGTATAAAATTTCTTGCAATTTAAAACATGCAGTTCTCAAGCAGTCTGCTAAACAAATGCCAAAGACAAAGTTCAACTTGCACCATCAACTGAGTCAAATTTCTATAGTGATTGACAGAAGTACACAGTAGCAAAAAGATCTAAATGTTACCTTTTCAGACCAAGGAGTGGTGGTTCATCAGGATAGTTCGCAGTATGTGAAAATGTCAAAGCTACACGGACTGCACATAACAGCAATTCATTAGTAATACCATTTTTCTGTATTATCATCAAATTCACTCAAAAGCTATGCAACTAATCCTCAAGCTCAACTAAATCTCAAACTCAATGTACAGTGCATAGTATTAGTAAATTTGGTTGTGATATAGGTATCCAACTTATTAAAATGCTTTCTTCCTGTACATTCTAAGAAGTCTCAAACATTGCCAGGATGAACATGAACCCATACCATAGTTCTTTAACTGTTAAGGAGTGACTGAATCCTCCCTCACCCCATTACCATGGTAAAGCATTTCTGAATACTTTCCTTCCGTTGAATTAGTTTCAGTGTTTTGATTATTTTACAGTTGTTCTTGTACCAGTTATGTTAATGTTTGTTTTTCCATATGATGACAGTTTCATATGATATTTTGATGCCCTAGCTCCAAATCTCTAACTATTAACTTTGTGAGGGATCAAAGGCACTTGGGAGAGCTACAACATGAGTTCCCAAGGGGAAAACCATTCACTTGTAGTTGTTATATAATGAGTAATGTATGCAATAATAATATCTAACTTCTATACAATTGAATCTCAACAAATTAGGGCAGAATAGAAAAACCCTAGATTACCAATATATTCCACACATTAGACATAAAGCAAAACTTTATCAAATACAAGGTTCACTTACAAGATAACAAGCATGAATAATCCATCATTGATCCAAGATAACTTCTCCAAAGACAGACATAGTTCCAATACAAAATTCCTTCCATAGATCACATCTTTCCACAAGTAAAGAAGACCGAAATTCTCCTAAGAGAGGCCAAATTCTCCAAGTGATGATGATCATAAATGAAAAGATTTTTCCTCTATTTATATGAGGAGGACAAGTCTAATTAGCCTAAAAGCCCCTCATCAGCATGTAAAAATCATAATCATGCATTGCATTACAAGTCAACCCAACTAGCTTAGGAAAAAAATCAAAAAATAGCCCACACGTGTGAGCCATGAGACCTTATGAGGTTGACATCATCCTCATTTGGGCTTTGGATCATCTGCCATCTCTCAGAGAGTGACAAGGCTAGCCTGGGGGCATGCTAGTCTAGGTGCATCATCTCGAGGAATCATCAAATGTAGTGCAAAGTAGCGGAACATCCTGGGTGTAGAAGGTGTCTAGGAGTAGGTGTGATGTGCTACTACTATTTAGAGACACAAGGCTCTCAACTCTTCACCTGTGGGTGCGAATATGCTTTTCAGATGGCGTGGGTGCCTGTGGGTAAGGTGCCCAAAGCTTGGGTTGTGGAACCACCTGACAATTACGACATAAAGTCTAGTGAAAGCAACCAGTCATCAGGTACAATAATCATTTTTGCATCTAAGTGAACCAAGTTTGAATCTAAAGGGTTATTTAGCAATTCAAATAAGACTTCCCTTCCAAAATTAGGGCCTTGAACTCGCAATCGTGTTTCCTCCCTAGGTAGGAGTGGCTAAAGGACAACCCTATTAGGTGTTTCTAGGCCCCAAGGGGAAGTAACATTTCCTCAGTCCACCCTTCAATTGATAGGTGTTAGTGAATATTGATGGTAACAGAGGGGAAAAGACTTCATGGCCAAGTGTCATGGTCAAAGGGACCAGCAAGATGAGGATCCATATCCTGAGTGTATAGATGTGAGTGTGAAAATTCTTAGACTCGAAGGAACCCCTACTACAGCAAAGTTGAATCTACTTCACCTACTTGATTTTTAAATTACATTTATCAAGTTATTCTTCTGACTACTGAAGCAAATTATTTCTACAGCCTACAATAGTAAAATATTTGATCTCATGAAACAGAAAACAAAGCAAAGAACAAGATACATAGGACACAATTATTTTTGGACACAATAGTCCCCGGAAAAAACCAATGCAGGAAAATCGGTGCAGCAATTTTGAGGGTTTAGTATTATTATGCAAGAGAAATATCTGAATACAATTCTAGGATGCTCATCTAGCAATCCTTTACAGAGAAAATACGGGCAGAAAATCTAAGTGAGTTTTACCTCACTTCACCAGGCAGAATTCTGGCTGATCCGGCACAAGACTGGCTAACCCCGGTTATTTCTGCATTGGCCCTACGTCACCTTCTCTACCCTCTGCGTCAACTCTCTCGACTGTTCCGGCAATTTCGATTGTTCTAGCAGTTCTGGATTCTGCGTGACAGGCAGCTTTTCTGCGTCAGCTCTCCCAACTACTATGTCGCCTCTTCATCAACTCTCCCGTCTATTGTGTTGCCTCTGCGTCAGCTCTCTCGTCTATTGTGCTATCTCTGCGTCAACTCTCCTAGCTGTTTCGGCAGTTTCGGTTGTTCTGACAATTTTGGATTCTGTGTGACAGGCAACTTTTCTGCGTTAGCTCTCCCGGCTACTGCATTGCCTCTCTGCAAGCTCTCTCCGCCTTTCTGTCAGTATTCTCCAGAAAGTCCTCCTTCTGGATTCTCACTGCCCCTCTACTGCTAGATCTCCCCAAACGATTTTCCTCCTGAGAACTTCTCACCTCAGAAAATCAATTTCCTCAATCTCTCTGAGTGTATTTCCAAATGAACCCCAAACCTCCATTTTATACTTTTCCTATTGAGTTTTCAACAGCCGAGATTAAGTCTTTAAGCAACGGCTAAGATTAAAACATGACTTGATCTGCCTTCTAGATCATTCGCACCCATATTTTGATCAATACCCATTAATATTTTAATTTTCATAAGTTTAGACTTAGGAACACCATTAAAAATATTAATTATTTTAATAAAATACAATCCGAGTGGAATTTCACCAAACGGTTTCTAGGTTCTTTCGAACTCATGTGCTTTAACCCCTCCACCAATTTTCAAGGCTAGAGCACTTCCGATGCTACCAAAAACTAACACTCCCTCTTAGCGAGGAAAGTGCTCTAGCAACAATGTCCACCTGCATGTTGCTCTGTTTCTGAAGCACCTCCCCTTTCTGCACTATTGCTACCACCAACACTGTGCTACTGCTGCTACTGTTTTGTTGTCCATGACACTGCCACTGTCACTGCTGCATCTGCACTACAGCTCCCTCTCAAACGCTGCATCTGCTATGCTGCTAGCATTGTCGCTGCTAGCACTGCATCCGTACTACAACTCAGTTGCTGAGAGAAGCAACTGAAAAACATCCAAAATTAACTAAACTTACTCTGTTCAGCATAATACCATGAATGTTGGAATCTAACTGCTACTAGTCTTTGACCCTCTGAATATTTTGCATTGTTGTTGATTTCTGCATTGTGCCAACTGCACTACTACCAACCTTGCCATGCGCTAATCAATCTCTGGCCCCAAGCAACTACATCTATCCTCCAAACAATCCATTGCATCATCTGACATTAAGTCCATCTCACTACTGCTGACTCGGGCTCTCATAGCAAGGAATTGATCCAAGAGGTGGACTCCCCAAGGATCTTGCCCACATGTAGTGCTCCCGACTACAACTCAATATTGCCCCATCTCCCTCCTGGAGATGTGTGGGCACTCATGGCATACTCTTCCTCGTCTATCTTCGTGACTGCAACCTTTGGACCATGCTTCTCATCCTTATCCTTTTGCTTCAAATGACACTGAGATGCAAAGTAACCCATCTCACCACATCTGAAACATTTCACCTTCAAAATGTCCTTCCGCTTCTGCTTTTGCTGTTCCCTTCGATGCTAGAGCTCTGTTTTCCTCCTCCTTCATCTTTGTGCCACTCCCACTTCTGCCACTGAGGTTGACCTTCACTAGGTCCCTCCTTAACTCCTCTTGTTGAAGAGCCGCCCACATCTCCTCCCATGAAGGTAGTTTTTCTCTGCCCAATATGCTTTGGACAAAAACTTGCCATTCATCAGAGACTCCATTCAGGACTATCCTCACCATTGTGATTGGCTGAGGAGTGGACCCCACTACAGCAAGTTGGTCTCTAGTGTCTTGAAGACGCTGAAGATAGAGGTTCACCCCTTCTCCTTTCTACATCAAAGTCTGCTGCAACTTCTGCTCCAAATACATCTTTCGCTGTTCGGAAGAGCCTTCATACAGAGAAGACAAGGCTTCCCACATTTCTCGGGTTGTATCCTTGCCCTGCAAGTGTGAGACCACATGATCTCGAACTCCATCGAGAATGAGCCTCTTTGCCTTCCCCTGCTTGGCCTTGTACTTCTTTTGATCGTCATCAACAAGAACAGCCACAACACTTTTGACGTAGGCCTCAAGATCATATTCCTTTAGAACAGCTAAGATTCTGGTCTTCCATATCAAATAGTTGGAGGCTCTATCCAACTTGTCCTGATCTTTGAGCCCATGCGATGCCATCTCACCCAATTGTCGAACTAACTCCTCTAGTCACTACTTAACACTGCTCAGCAAGTGAGAAATTCGAACTTTCTGGTGGAAAGTTCTCTGAGGAGAAAATTCCCCTTCTACGTGTCTTCGTTCTTTTCCAACGGATTTCTGCCTTGGCAGAAACTACACCCTTCAAGCATTGTGTTGAGGCTCTGCGTCACTCCCTCTGCCTTTGCAAACTCACGAACCGGAAATCATACCTCTCTGTCATCTCACTCAAAGAGAGATTTCCTCGGATTTCCTTCCGGCAAGGACTGCGCAATCCCTTCAAGGGGATTCAAATTGCTACCAAGTGCAGCTTTCGGCCTCACTGTTTAGCACTTGAGGCCTTTCTGTTTCAAAATCAATGCTCTAATACCATGTGAAAATTCCTAGACTCGAAGGAACCCCTACTGCAACAAATTTGAATCTTCTTCACATACTTGACTTTTAAATTACATTCATCAAGTTATTCTTCGGAATACTGAAGCAAATTACTTCTGCAGCCTACACTAATTAAATATTTGATCTCATGAAACAGAAAACAGAGCAAAGAACAAGATACATAGGACACACTTATTTTTGAACACAAGTCCCCGGAAAAACCCAATGCGGGAAAACCGGTGCAGCAGTTTTGATGGATTATTATTATGCAGGAGAAATATCTCAATACAATTCTAGGATGCTCATCTAGCAATCTTTTACAGAGAAAATACTAGTGGAGAATCTGAGTGAGTTTTACCTCACTTCACCCTGCAGAATTTTGGTTGATCGGGCACAAGACTGGCTAACCCCGGCTATTTTTGCGTTGGCCCTGCGTCACCTTCTCTGCCTTCTGTGTCAGCTCCCTCAGCTGTTCCGGCAGTTCTTGGCAGTTTCAGTTGTTTTGGCAATTCTAGATTCTGCGTGACAGGCAGATTTTCTGCATCAGCTCTCCCGACTATTCCGGCAATTCCCGACAGTTTCAGTTGTTCCGGCAGTTCTAGATTCTGCGTGACAAGCAACTTTTATGCGTCATCTCTCTTGGCTACTACGTTGCCTCTCTGCAAGCTCTCTCCGCCTTTCCGTCAGTATTCTCCAGAAAGTCCTTTCGGATACTCACTGCCCCTCTACTGCTAGATCTCCCCAATCGATTTTCCTCCTGAGAACTTCTCACCTCAGAAAATCAATTTCCTCAATCTCTTTGAGTGTATTTCCAAATGAACCCCAAGCCTCGATTTTATTATTTTCCTATTGAGTCTTCAACTGTCGAGATTAAATCTTTAATCAACGGCTAAAATTAAAACATGACTTGATCCGCCTTCTAGATCATTCTCACCCATATTTTGATAATACCCAATATTTTAATTTTCCTAAGTTTAGACTTAGGAACACCATTAAAAATATTAATTATTTTAATAAAATACAATCCACGTGGAATTTCACCAAACGGTTTCTGGGTTCTTTAGAACTCATGTGCCTTAGCATCTCCACCAATTTTCAAGGCTAGAGCACTTCCGATGCTACCAAAAACTAACAGTGAGGAGGGAGTAATCATGGATGCATGAGTTACCAAATCGGCCTTTGTTTGTCCACCCCTCTTGTGCACCTTTACTTTTGTTTGATTTTCTTGGTATTTCTTGTCGCCCAAAGGGTTAGTGCTTGTTTTAAATGATATATGGCAGTTGTATTACTCCTTAATGATGAGGCAACTCATTGTCCATCGAAGTTGGGACATGCAAGGGTTCCTTTTTATGATGTAATGGAGCAACTTGTGCTCAGGAATCGGGTGATGGATCAAAGGCACTTGGGAGAGCTACAGCATGAGTTCCCAAGGGGAATACCATTCACATGTTATATAATGAGTAATGCATGCAATAATGATATCTAGGTTCTATACAATTGATTTTCATCAAATTAGGGCAGAATAGAAAAACCCTAGATTACCAATATATTCCATACATTAGACAAAGTAAAAATTTATCAAATACAAGGTTCACTTACAAGATAACATGCATGAATAATCGATCATTGATCCAAGATAACTTCTCCAAAGATAAAGACATAGATCCAGTACAAAATTCGTTCCATAGATCACATCTTTCCACAGGTAAAGAAGGCCGAAATTTTCATAAGAGAGGTTGAATTCTCCAAATGATGATGATAATAAATGAAAAGATCCTCTCCTCTATTTATATGAGGAGGACTAGTTTAATTAGCCTAAACACCCCTAATCGACAAGTAAAATCATAAGGATGCATTGGGTTACAAGCCAACCCAACTAGCTTAGACAAAGGATCAAATGATAGCTCCCACATGTGAGTTGTGAGGCCTTATGAGGTTAACATCATCCTCATTTGGACTCTAGATCATCTGCCATCTCTCACAGAGTGACAAGGCTAGCCTAGGGGCATGCTAGTCCAAGTGCATCATCCTAAAGAATCATCAAATGTAGTGCAAAGTGGCAGAATGTCCTTGGTGTAGAAGGTATCCAAGGGTAGGAGTGATGTGTTGCTATTGCTCGAAGAGCCAAGGCTCTCAACACTTCACCTATGGGTGCCAATATGCTTCTCAAATGGCTTTGGTGCATGTGGGTAAAGTACCCAAAGCCTAAGTTGTGGAACCACCTGACAATTACAACATAAATTATAGTGAAAGCAACCAGTCATCAGGTACAATAATCATTTTTGCATCAAAATGAACCAAGCTTGAATGTAAAGGGCTATTTAACAAATCAAATAAGACTTCCCTTCCAAAATTAGGGCCTTGGACTCATAATTGTACTTCTTCCCTAGGTAGGAATGGCTAAAGGATAACCCTATTAGGTGTTTCTATCCCCCAAGGGGAAGTAACATTTCCCACCCTTCAATTCATAGGTGTTAGTGAATAATGATGGTAACGGAGGGGAGAAGACTTCATGGCCAAGTGCCATGGTCAAAGGGACCAGCATGATGGGATTCACATTTTGAGTGTATAGATGTGAGGAGGGAGCAATCATAGATGAATGAGTTACCAAACCGGCCTTTGTTTTTCCACCCCTCTTGTGCGCCTTTTACTTTTGCCTGATTCTTCTTTGTATTATTGTTCATAGCTAAAAGGGTTAGAGCAAGCTTTGTTTGATGTGTAGCGGCTGTATTACCCATTAATGATGAGGCACAACATTGCCCATCAAGGTTGGGACATGCAAAGTTCCTTTATGATGTATTGGAGCAACATGTGCTCAAGAACCTAGTGATGGCCATATGAGTGAGGTAGAGAGCTCATGCTAGGCTTTTGCCCACGTGCTACTGTGTATGTCTTGGCCATCTTCTGCATTTGATATTCTCTTAATCTATTTTGTGGCCATAATATGATTTTCCTTTTCTTTTGGCTACATCAACCTCCCAAGGTAAAGTTTCGAGCCCTACCCAGGTATCTAGGTGTATGGGTGCTAGATCCCCGAGAACTAACGGTTAGTTGAACCCAAAGAATGGAAGTGGAATATGGTACGCCTAATTTATTCCTGCAATGGTTGAATTCACATTATAATACTTTTGTCGATGAGTTTCAAACCAACGAGTCAACAAAAGTATTATAATGTGATTTCCGCCGAAAAATCTTCTCAAAAACTTGATATGGATCACAGAAGCTTAAATTCAACAAATGGTTGAAATGTTCGCCTACAATCAATTTGCTCACATACGTTGATTAACATATATATATATATATATATGATTCAATTGAGGGATGATTGTTACAAGGTTACGTAGGTATAGGAGTTGACTAGCCATGAACCCGAAAAGACACGTCCCTTGTTGATTTGGGGTAGCATCGGATGTGCTCTAAGCCTCAAATTTTGCAAGGAGACTTGGGCACATGTATTCCAAAGAACCCAAAAAGAGTTTTGGGAAATTCCACCCTGAAGTGATTTTATTAAAATAATTAATATTTTTAATGCGGTTCCTAAGTCTAAACTTAGGAAAATTAAAATATTTATGGGTATTAATCTAATCTGGGGTGAAACTTCTAGAAAAAACCATGGATCAAGTCAAATCAATCTGAGCCTTTGATTATGTTTTAATCTAGGTCGTTGGTTGTCCAACAAAAGGATATAAGAAGGGGCTTGAGGGTCGTTTGGAAAATACGCAGAAAGAGAGAAAATCGATTTTCTGAAGTGAGAAGTTCTCAAGAGGAAAAATCAATTGAGGAAATCTCTTGCGGTTGAGGGGCAAGGATAGCATCTTCCGGAGAGAGAGATTCTGAGTTGGAGATACATCAGCAGAGAGAGGCAGTAAGTGATCCAGAAGCCTTGACGCAGGGTCAGAAGGGCCATGCAGAAGTGACGCAGCGGCAAAGAGAGAGTTGAAAATCAGTGCAGAGTGTCAGTTTCAGCAACCAAAAGCCGGGGTGTGAGACAGGGAGGCTGAGAGCAGTGACTATGTGCTCCTGATCGAATGATGCAGTGCCTGCAAGGGTTGGCGCTGGGATAACATACAGGCAGCGCAAAGCTAGCGCAGTGCTTGCTAGGGGCATCTCATCCAGTAGTCGGAACAGCTGGGACTTTTCTCAATGATTGTGTGAGGTAAACTCACAAAGCCTCTACCAGTATTTCTCTCTGTAACTGAATAACCCTATGAGGTATTCAATGATGTATTCAGATTTTCCTACTGCTTAATAATAATAAGCCCTCAGAGTTGTTGCACCGGTTTTCCCACATTGGGTTTTTCTGGGGACTATTTGTCCAAAAATAACTGTCCTATGTGTGTATTTTTCTTTCTTGCTCAGTGTTTTGTTTCCACATATATATAAATTAAGTGAAGGATGCAAATGTATTTACTTCGAAATTTACAGTAGAAGACAGTAAATAACTTGCATGATTTAATCAAGTAGGAGAAGTAACATCAGTTTGCTCTAGTAGGATTCCGGCTTGGGAATTTTCACATCCCTTGAGATTGATGCCTCCTTAAATTAGTTAAACACCCTTAACTTAAATTATAATTATTAATTTATATTTATTTAATATTTTTGTCATTTAATTATATATAGTTATGAAACATTTAATTCATAACATTGCCTCTCCCTTAAAAATGTTTTGTCCTCAAAGCAAAGGCAACGTTGGGTGTTGTTGAAGAAAACGTTTTGTTTCCCATGATAAATCTTCCTCTGGTAGTTTCTTCCACTTGATGAGGTACTCTTTAATAGTCTTGGATCGTAATACCTTCTCTTTGGTAGCAAGTATACCTTTAGGCTCTAAGATGATTCTTCCTTCTTCATCAGTTTCAAGTATCTCGGTTTAAACTGTTTGATTCTGCCCCAATACTTTTTTGAGGCTTGATACATAGAACATGTTGTGGATTCGACAACTCTTTGGTAGCTTCAGTCCATAAGCCACACTAATTTTTTTTAATTTGGTATGTTCCATAATATTTAGGGTATAACTTGTTTTTTCCTTCTTGTTTTAATGATAATTGTTTAGAGAGTTGAAGTCCAACAAAGACCCAATCTCCTTCGTCGAACTCTCTTTCAGTGTGGTGTTGGTCGGCATGTTGTTTCATTCTATTACGTGCCACTGTTAGATTTTCTTTTAGCAAGTTAATAATTCTTTGGTTTTCTTCTAAGTGGTCTTTTACTGCTTGTACCTTAGATTCGAGTAATGCAAAATCCTTCCACCTGGGTAGTTCATAGCCATATAAGGCTTGGAAAGGCATCATCTTAGTTGAAGTATGATAAGTGGTATTATACCACCATTCTGCCAGGTGTAGCCACTGGATCCATTTGTTTTGTTTGTCGGTGACGAAACAACGACGATATGTTTCCAAGCATTTATTTATGACTTCAGTTTGACCATTGTCTGGGGGTGATAGGTCGAACTCATGTTGAGAGATATTCCTGCTTGGTGGCAGAAATCCTTCCAAAAATTGCCTTTAAATTTTGCGTCTCTATCACTGACAATGACCTTGGGAAACCCATGTAGTTTGTAAATATTTTTACAGAATACAACTGCAATTTGCTTAGTTATGTCAGTTTTTTTTATTGCCATGAAATGGGCATATTTAGTGAGTTTGTCGACTACGACAAATATCTTGTTCTTACCGTCAGACATAGGTAGTCCTTCAATGAAGTCCATTGAAATTTCCTCCCATTTTTTATTTGGAATATGTAATGGGTGTAGTAAACTAGGGGTTGGGATATTTTCACTCTTATTTCTCTAACAAACATCATATTCTGCAACATAATTTTGGACTTCCTTACTCATACCTTTCCAATAGAATGATTGTCGAAGGTCATAGTAAGTTTTGAAGAATCCGACATGCCCAGCTGCAGGAGAACCGTGAGATTCCCTTAGAATTTTCATTCTAAATTTGGATGTTCGGATTAGGTAAATCCTACCTTTGTACCATAGTATGTCATTTTTCCATTCAAAATTGGCATATTGACTGTTGTTTTCAATCATAGAACCATAATCCAAATCCTTGGCATACTCAGCTCATATTTTGTCTAACTACCAAGGCAACTCATATTGTGTTGTCTTCATCCTTACATGAGAGTGCATCAGCTACAACATTTTCTCTTCCCTTTTTGTGTAGTATTTCTAGTTCAAATGCTAAAAGTTTCTCCATCCACTTTTGTTGTTCTGTTGGCAATGGTTTTTGTTGAAGTAGAAATTGAAGACTATTGTGATCAGCTCGGATTGAGAACTTACTTCCGAGCAAGTACTGTCGCCATTTCATTAAAGCATGTATGATGGCAAGCATCTCCTTTTGGTAAGTTGATTTCAAGCCTTCTCGTTTGTTAAGTTTCCTGCTCTCAAATGCTATAGGGTGGTTGTCTTGCATTAATACGGCTCCAATTCCAAACCTTGAAGCATCACGTTCGACTACGAACGGTTTGGAGAAGTCTGGAGTTGCCAGTACCGGTGTGGTTGACATCACTTCTTTTAGATTCTCGAAGCATTTGTCTCCCTAGTTATTCCATTGAAAAGCATTCTTTTTTAACAAGCTGGTCAAGGGCGCTGTCAAATGTGCATAGTTTTTTATGAACCTCATGTAATACCCAGTTAGACCTAGAAATCCTCTTAGTTTTGATACATTCTTGGGTTTGGGCTACTTTGATTGCTTTGATTTTGTTGGGGTGCACTTTGACTCCTTCCCCGTGTCCTAGATATTCAACTTCCTTTTTCTCAAAGGTACATTTCGATAACTTGGCGTAAAATTGATTCTTCTCTAATGCTGACAACACTTCCTATAGATGCTTGAGGTGCTCCCTCCATGTCTTACTATAAACAAGAATATCATCGAAAAAAACTAACACAAACTTTCGCAAGTATGGGTGGAAAAGCTCGTTCATGGTTGCTTGGAAGGTGGTTGGCGCATTTGTTAATCTAAATGGCATAACCTTAAACTCATAGTGCCCTTCATGCATTCTAAATGTCGTATTTTTTATGTCTTCTAATCTTACTCGAATTTGATAGTAACCTAATCTCAAATCTAATTTTGAGAAATATTCTGCTCCATGAAGCTCATCTAGCATCTCATCAATGAATGGAATCGGAAATTTATGTTTAATAGTGATTTTGTTTAATCTTCTGATGCCATTAGTACACCTAATTTATTCCTGCAATGGTTGAACTGTTCACTTACAATCAATTTGCTCACATACATTGATTAACAGATATATATATATATATTCAATTGATGGAAGACTATTACAAGGTTATGGCGGTTCTCCTTTATAGGAGTTGATTGGCCACGAACCCGAAAAGATATGTCCCTTGGGACTGTTGCCTCCTTAAATTAATTAAACACCCTTAACTTAAATTATAATTAGTAATTTATATTTATTTAATATTTTTGTCATTTAATTATATATAGTTATGAAACATTTAATTCATAACAGAATATGGGTTTGTGATGTCAGAGGGGAAGTGGTAAGTATGAAATAGGGATAGATGGGACACGCTCTCTCAATCGATGCTTCCCGAGTAGTGCCCCTTCTATACCCAGTGTGCCATTATGGGAGGTCCCATTGGACTAGGATTGAAGATTGACCCCCCATTTAAGTTGAGGGAACAATATCACGGTCGAAACTCCTTTTTCCAAGTCACCCCATAATCCATATCAAAAGCCAAACTACAAACAAGCATAAGCACCCGATTGCAAAATGAATGAAGTACCATTTGAACGGAAGCCCACCTTCATTCATGTGCTCTTACTGGATGGGTGAGAAGGCATGTGACATTAATAAAATTATCTTATCTTCCAAAAATGGGAAAATAGTACTCCATTGAATGAAACTTTGAGGATGTTGATGATGTCTAAACCAGATTGTATTTCTATTTGTTTACAAGACATTGTCCCTACACCTCAGAACTGGTGAAATCTACTCCAACTGATCAACAAGTGAAGGTTGTTATGGACCATCTTCTTATTACATAGAGGTTGAAGCATTTCAGGAAAGGATAACTCATGAAGCATTTTATATTAATCACTCTTCATTGTTAGATTAGAGCATTAAATCCTCTCGTATAAATATAAGATTGCAATATTTTGGAGACTGACAAGGCTCATCTGAGTTGCGGAAAATGCTGTTTATTACATAACAGAGTAAACCATGATACTAAACCAGACCTAGCCTTTAAATTTCAGCACCAAATATACTTGTGATAAAAATAAATAAATAAAATTGGACAAGTTTGGAGTGGCAATCAAAATACAATAGAATTTTCCCTCAATGTCAAAACAGCTACTAGGGTTTAAGTTGAAAATAGAAATCAGGCAATTGCTAAATCAAACAGAACAAACTGAAACCTCAACAAGGATCCCTTTGTAGCTCAAAAACAAAAGCTATATACTGTTATAATAAGTTCTTACATATCTGCACATCCGTGAAGTCAATTTAAAGATCATAAATTAAAACACCATAAAAAATACTTTCAGTGGGAAATGAGTTTTCTCAAAATTAAATTTCAAATACCTTAACTGTGGTATTCCCCTAGAACCATCAAAATTACGTACAGAATTCTATGTTAAAGGGATAGGCATATCAATTACCATAGTGATCATCCTACTCTGTTACTAGGTTGTAAACGCATTCTTGGAAGAGATGCAAACCCTCTGGTGGATAAGGATAAATGGTAAAAATGCAAGAATGGTGTTCATAAATATTCTCTCTTTGCAAATAGAAAGGGATTTACTTTTCCATCTAACCTACGGATTTGCAAATCCTTTGAATAAAAAGCCCCCACGTATTGAGTTAAATGAAAAGCCCTACCCGGAATATCAGTAGGCTCATCCTCATCTTCATCCTGCAGAAACAATAGTCAGAAAAAAATTAGGCAATGCTGAAAGAGTGATATCAAAACTAAGAAGCCCTACAAAGAAAAGATTCAAGAAAATACAGCACTAGAGAAAGCCAACCCAAATATCTTGTAACATAAAGGTCAGGATAAGTAATCTGAAAACAAGTGGAAATTCCAAAGAGAAACTCCTGGGTACTCCACTGTTACAAGAACCGGACCGGATTAACTGGCCGGCTCTATTAATTTTTCTTATAGTAGAAACATATTTTCTGATATTGAAAATTACTTCCAATGATTTGTTCTCTCAAGTTGTCTTATGTCACTTATATCATTAAGCAATTATACATAGAAAATCTCAACTGTAATGCAATAATAACCATAGGATCATAAAGAGACAACTAGACACAAAAAGACACAAGATTACCCTGGGAAAACCTAACCTGAGGAAAAACCCAGTCAATTTTCTTCTAAAGGGAATTCAATCTTCAACAAAGTTTACAATATAAATTGTCTAGAAATCTGTGCCAATTTCAAGCTTTTAATAACAATCAAACTTCGTCAAAAGAGAGAATATCCGACTTTTATTTAACTTAGTCCAATCCAGTCAACAGGCCAAATTTTGGCCTCTGCTGCTATCTCGGAAAATTTGGTCAAACTGCCTCAGTCAACCTTTGGTTAATGCTGGTAAAACAGTTTGGTCAACGCCCAGAATCCTGCCCAGAATTTTGGTCAACAGTTCAGTCAAAGATGCAGTCATATGCCCAGATAAGTCTTGGTCAACGGAGGTCAGAAACAGTTCAAGAATCCTTCAGTAAATGCAGGTCAATGAGTCAAACTTCTGCTTGGAGTTCAATGGTCAAACCACAGTTTTCTTCTACTCCTCCACACGTGTGAACAGATGGCTAATTGCTCTTGAGATCCGAGTTGATTGATGATAAATTGAGGTCAAATGGTTTATTTATAGTGGTCAAACTGGATGGGTTTTGACCAAGGGTCACACCTATTCACTTGAATTTTGGGCAGTGTTGCGAAAATCGCGATATTATCTCGATAACATCAAAAATCACAACTTTTTCGAATCCCCGATAAACTCGCCCGATTACTACGCAATATTTTTTTCCAAAAAATCAGCAAAAAATCACGATAACTTCAAAAAAGCGCGATTATTTCGAAATTATCGTGATTCGATGGGAAGTTATCGCAAGGGTGGCAGCCGGCACGTTTTATAAGGGAAAACATGAATTTTTTTTGTGATTTTGAAGAGACAGTGGCGTGGATTGAAAGCTAAAGAGGAGAGGAACCCTGGAAGGCATCCACTAGGGCAAAGGAGGAGGAAGCCTGGAAATTTTAGCATCCCAAGCAAGAGAACATCGTCTTTGAATCAAATTTCTCCGGCAAACCGTGGTTTCCAGGTATGGGCACCAAATTTAGCCATTTTGTTTTGGTTTTTCCTTGTTTTTGCTTGGGTTTCTATAACTCATTGATTATTATTGATTTTTGAGTGGATTTGATGGTGTTTTTTTTCATTTTTGTTGCATAGAGTGGAGAGAATTCATTTTGGATTGAGTTAAAGTTTTTTTGTTTGTTTGTCAAAAATTCAATGTGTTGTGTCATGTATGTAAAAAAAAAAAAAATTTGTAACTTGCAATTCTTATTGTGCCATAGGTTCAACTTCAAAGTTCAAGCTTCATCTTACATTAAAACTCAAGAGTTCAACCAAGTTAAAAACATGCCAAGGAAATTGAACCCAAAGGGAATTTGGTGAACCTGATGGAGGGTTTGATAGATTGCACTTGTCTTGCAAGTTGTGTGGGCAGCATATGTCAGGGGAGGTTTATAGATTGAAGTATCACCTTGCACAAATCCCTGTACATGATGTAGGGCCTTGCAACAATACAAATGCAAAAATCATCTGAAGAGCCATGAGATCATTGGAAAAATTAGAGCAAGAGAGAGTGGCCAAAGCAGATCTGAAGAAGCAACTAGCAGGGAACGTGTTAGGAGGTGAATATGAAAGTGGCACTAGTTCTACTTCAGCGTCATTGTCTACAACCAACTCTGTAGTTGCCTCATCATTTTTTGTTCCTAGAACCACGCCTGGAGCACAACTATCTATCACTTCAATGCTTAAAAAAAATGAAAAAGAACAAGTTGACAAGTTGTTGGGCAAGTTTCTCCTTTGGAGTGATATTCCTTTCAGCGTTGCAAGGAATAATCCATTTTCCAGCCTATTGTTAATGCTATTGCAACTGTTGGCCTAGAGTACAAAATCCCTTCTTATGATGACTTTAGAGGCCGCATTCTTCAAGAGAAAAAGGTTGACTGCACCAAAGATTGGAGGAGTTTAGGGCATCATGGGCACAAACAGGATGCACTGTGATGTCAGATGGTTGGACCGACCAAAAAGGGAGAACCCTTGTAAACTTTTTGGTTAGTTGTCCCAAGGGGACAATGTTTATAAAATCTGTTGATGCATCTTCACATATCAAAGATGCAAAATTATTATGTGATTTGTTGGATGTGTTTATTTTGGAGGTGGGTGCAGAACATGTTGTCCAAGTCATAACGGACAATGCTGCAAATTATGTTGCTGCGGGCAGGATGCTTATGGAGAAGCATCCTACTTTATTTTGGACACCTTGTGCTGCACATTGTATTGATTTGATGTTGGAGGACATAAGAAAAATACAAAGAAAAATCAAGAAAAAGTATAAGGCAATTAGAGGGGCAGAAAAATAAAGGTTGAGATAACTCACGCAGCCACGATTGCTCCCTCCTCGCATCTTTACACCCAAGATGTGGAGCTTCCTTCATGTTGATCCCTTCACCATGGCACTTGGCCATGAAGTCTTCCCCCTTCATTCTATCACTATTTATGACACCTATTTCTTGACGGGTGAACAAGGGACATGTATTTCCCTTTAAGGGTTAAGAACACCTAATAGATTCATCTATTAGCCACTCCTCCCTAGGGAGGTAACACCATTACAAGATTAAAGCCCCATGTTTGGAAGAGAAACCTTATAAGAAAATTCAATTTACCCATTAAGTTCAAACTTGGTCCACTTAGATGCAAAAATGATTATATGTACCTATTAGTGAAGTTACAACACTGGATATTGTGTGTGATTGACAGGTAGTTTCATAATAGGTTGGGCAACTTAACTAGGACCCAAGTCCACTAGAGGAGCATATTGACACCCACAGGGGATGCATTGAGAGCAATGGGACTCTAGACAGTTGTAGAGCATCATTTGTATCCGTGGCTACCTTCAGCACCTACACAGCTCTTGCAATTTTCCCTATATCATTTATGGGATGATTCACCTAGACCAACATGCCCCCAGCCGACTTAGCAATACTACAAGTTTAGGCAGTTGATCCAGGGCCCAGATGAGGTTTGTCTCATACCTTGAGACATGGGAGGGCTAGCACCATCTTCAGTGCCCCCAATGTTGGAGCATAATCAAACATTCACGCCGCCAAAAAACCCGAAGAGACCCATTTTGTGCCCCAAACCCAAAATTGGGGTCCACGGGATGATTATGATATATATATAGGGGCCAACACCTAGATAGTGATTTAGAGGAGTTCAGCCCTCAATGCTAGCCCTTGAAGGGATTATGCTAGCATGACGTCATCATATACTCTATTTCGGTTCACACAAGTGGGTTGAATTGATTTTGTTTCATTGGCTACTAGGTCGGCTTGTGACCTAGACTGTTACTTGCCCATTATTTTATCTTTTTTGAGGGGCGTTAAGTTAAAATAGCTAATCGAATTGCTCATATAAGTAGAGGAAACATTCATTGTTAGAACTCATCATCACATGCTTAGAGATTCCGACCTCTCTCTCTAGATAAACTTCGACCCTCTTTTCTTGTGGCATAGATTGGATCTATAAATACACTTTGACATTTGGAGCTGATTTTGGTTATATTTAGAGCTATTCTGTTGGAAATAGTACCAATGAGAGGTGTTACTAGGCATTTATCTCTCTTAGCTTAGTAGACACTTTAATGACTTTTGTCTTGGAGACTTATGAGTTATCTTAATGTCATGGGTGGAAAGAGTACTTAAAAGTGTTGTACTATGTACTTTTCTAATATTAAAGTCACTTGTACTTTATAAAGTGACTTTATGTGTAAATTACTAAGTGTACTTTTCTAATATTAATGTGAGGCGAAAAATCAAATATGAGAAAAATTGAAAAAGGTACTAAGAGGCTTTTAAGTAATGGGACCAATGTGTGAGGGGGGTCAATTGAGAGAGTTAATCTCAACTACACATCTTGAGATTTGGAGATTAAATCTCATCCATTGGATCTTAAGTTTAGGAATTCAATCTTTTCTAAGAGACAAAAGGAGAAAAAGGAGGTTCATTCTTCACTTCACACTTGAGAGAGCATGAAGAGAAGAGGAGAGAAGAACTTCAAGGAGAATTTGCAGCAAGAGGAGGAGGGCTCGATTTTCTAGGAGCGAGGCAACCATAGTAGGCACAAATTCCAAGGAGAAGAGTATGAAAATCAAGGAGACAATTAGCAGGAATTTCAAGGCAAACAGCAGCACAAAAATTGAGGGAAGCAACACAAATTTCGAGATTGTTGAACATGAATTTCGAGGTCTTCTCTAGCGTTGACTTGGCTCAAAAATCAAGGAATTTTTGGGTTTGCTACTACAGGGAGCATGATTTTCGAGGAAGGTCCTTGTTGCCACTTGGCACAAATTTTGAGGGTTTCCAATCACTTCCAGCGCAAAATTCAAGGTTGCTTCAACACAGAGTTCGAGGCAAATTTCTTGGCACAAAAAACGAGGAGCTGAGTTGTGGTAAAGTGCAGAAAATTCTAGGCATGAAAATTTTGTAAGATCTGAAAATTATCAATGAGCACAAATTTCCAGATTTGCATTTAATGCTTGATCTGAAGGGAGATAGGTACTGTGTTTAATTTTATGTACTTAAACTAATTTCTCAAGCAATAAAATCCTCTTTTGAAGACCGGTTTTGCCCAAGAGGCTATCGGGTTTTCCCGAGGTTAGCTTGACCAAAAACTAGTGTCTCACATGCTTGAATGCTTGCCTAAATTTTGTATTAATTTCAGTTGATAGGAAAAGTGAAAAAAAGTAGTACTCTTTGAATGTTTACAATTAATGCATTCTGAAATTTATATAAGCATGACAAAACATGTGGGTTGGGCCAAATAAACACATGCAAACTTGTAAACTAGAGTAAGGGTGCAGATCATTAATTTTCTACATAGTATCAGAGCAAAGTTGAGCAAAGTTGAGCCAAGTTGAGGCTTAAATCTCAAATTCCAGTCAGTTGATAACGAGGGCAGCAAGCTACCAAAGTCTTCAAACAGTGAACCATACCTTTGAAACTTTTTTTGAAACCCAAAGACACCAGCAGTTTAGAGAGAGGTTGGTTCTAGCTTCCAGATTTGCTTCATTTTGTTGGTTGTGGGGTCATGACTACTGGGTTGAGAGTAGAGCACGGATTAATGGGGGTTGAAAACTTTGGCCCATGGAAAGAGAGGGTTATGCTTTTACTGGAGGAGGTGGAAGTGTGGGATGTTGTTGAAGCAGTTGTGCAAGCACCCACTAATACAGCTCAGTAGGTGGAGTTCAACAATAAGAATGTGAAGGAAAGGAGGATCTTTCTAGATGCCATCAAGGACCATTTATTCCCTCATGTTTCGGGGATGAGATATGCATATCATGTGGGAATCCTTGGTCTCTTTGCACCAGAGTTCTAATGAGAACAGGAAGATGGTGTTGAGACACAGACTCGCAACACCAAGATGACCAAAACCGACAGTGCGACATCTTTCCTCACCAGAGTCTCACAAGTGAAGGACAAGTTAGCTATTATTGGAGAGATTGTTCCAGAGGAGCAATTGGTTCGGATTGCTTTAGAGGGGTTCACCGAGAAGTGGGATAGTTTCATCCACAGCTTGGTGGCTAGAGAGCACTTTCCTGGTTGCAACAATTTCCTCTAGGAGGAGATCAAGAGAGTATGAAAAGTTGCAACAAGAGTGGTAGGGGAGGTGAAAAGGAGAATGTTGCTCCTGCAACAAAGGGAAAGAAGGGAAAGAAGATCAAGAAGGGGTCTTCTAGTGGAGCAAAGTAGGATAAGGGGAAGTCGAAGGCTAAGGAGAAGGACATGAGAAAAGTGAAATGCTTTGCTTGTGGGAATATGGGTCACTATGTTGTTCAGTGTGCCAACCAGAAGGGTAAGAAGAAACAGGGAGTTGCAGCTTCAGAAAATGTGGATGATTTTGCGACTATGTTTGATTCAGAGTGTGCTTTGGTGGTGAGTTTAGCCACTCATCCCGTGCATGGTTCACAAACAATGGAGCATCCTGCCTTATGACGAGAGTTAGAGAGCACTTCACGAGCCTTTTGGAGGATGACATTGACTTGGAGTTTGTGCTTGGCGACAACTCCAAAGTCAATGCGACAGGTATGGGGACAGTGTCATTTCAAAGGGAGTCATCACCTCCTCTGAAGGTGACAGATGTTCTTTATGTTCTAGGGTTAAAGAAGAGTTTGATATCAATTTCCAGCTTGAAGGGCGGGGGGTATGCGGTATTGTTCCGGAAGGGACAAGTGTTGATATATCCTAGAGGATCCAATATCGAGTCTACTCGTGTGATTGGAGCTCGTAGTGGGAGACTATACAAACTCATGTTTCAACCTCTTCAAGCTATGGTAGCGCAGACCAATAGCAGTGATTTATGTGAGTTGTGGCATAGGAGGATGACGCACTTGCACCATGGAGCTTTCAAGATGTTGAGGGAGATGGTTACTGGATTGCCAAATTTTAGCACTTAGCATCATGATGTGTGCAAGGGGTATGCTTTCGGAAAGTACACTAAGACACCTTTCCAGAGCAGTGATAGCAAAGTTGCAGGTATCCTTGATTTGATTCATTCTAATACATGTAGTCCTATGTCCCATGTCTCATTGAGTGGATATGAGTACCATGCGACATTCATTGATGACCACTCCAAGAGGACATGGATTTACTTCCTGAAGGCCAAGGATGAGGTCTTTCGACAATTCCAAGAGTTTAAGGCTCTTGTGGAGAACCAGATGTTGAAATATGTAACTAGGTTCAGTCTTGATAATGGCATATGTAATCGTGATTTTATATATTTAATGAAAAGAGACAAATAAATTTAACATTTGTGTTCTTGAGTGTTAAATTTGGCAACTAGGGCCAAACTCCACCTTAGACAACTCATATGATGGAGATGATATTTTTGTTGGATTCTTCTTTCTGAGAGGTGTAGAATTGATCTAAAAATCATCTCATTCTGACATGTATAAATGGAATTATGAATTTATTTCTTCTATGGACAAATTGTTAAGGTCGGCCAACAATATAATGTAGGCTCAAGAAGCCCAAAAGTCATGTCTCTTCACCCTCAACGTTGCATATAAATAGAAGGAGCATCTACCTCATTTGGACATTCATCATCTCACACACATCTCTCTCTCTCTCCTCATCTGATTGTGTCGTACGAATTTCAGGCAACCTTCTTCTCCTCCAAACGTGCGAAGGGTTGACTGTGTTTTTCTGTTTTCCTGTGTTGACCAAGTTGCAGCGAGTTTGACCAGCATTGACCGGGCAGCATTTGACCTTGTTTGACTGCGTTTTTCTTGCGAAAATTTCTGTTTGGACAGGCCACATTCTTTGGCACATATTTCAAGGATTTCTGGGCAAGTTGACCAACGTTGACCATAGGCTCTTTGATAGCAAGTTTGACTTTTCGTTAACCAAGTTTGATCGATTTCTTCAGGACTATTTTGAGCTGATTTGGACTATTTTTCGAGGCCGAATTGACTGGGTTTGGCAGAGTTGATTTGGAGGAGTAATTCTGTTGATTTGACCAGCATTGACTTTCCGGTTAGGGAATCCTGTTGACTGCAATTTGACTGGACAGATTTGACTGTGTTTGGGCAAGTGAATTTTGTATATTGTACTCTCTATCTGTGCTGAACTTTTCAAGAATAATAAGAAGATTTGATCAAAGGGTTTTCCCCGCATTGGGGTATTTCCCTGGCATCCGCCAAATATTGTGTCCTCTTGTCTTGGCTTGTCTTCTATGTATTACTTATGTTCTATCTACATTTACTATCATGTTAATGTGATTGCTAATCTGGAAATTGATATTGAGTTGATAAGAAAAATTGAAGTAAAATGCTCTTAAGCATAGAACATACCATTGTTATCTAAAATTAACATTGAGGCATGGGTTTCCTGCTAAAGGGAAATTTATTTTTAGGTCAATCACCCATTGAGTGCTTCTAGGTTTGTCATAAAGTCAATTGAGTCATTGTCATATATTGAAAACCCATTTGGGCATGTTACATATTGTAAAGAAAAATTTGTTGAGTCAAAATAGAGTCAAAAGACCCTCCAAGACCTCATCATAGCACAAAGATCAAGTCAGCCTCAAGATAGCAATTCGTACCCCTCACAAGCCTATAAATAAGAGGGAATTCAACCTCATTTGTACACTCGCTCAAGCAAGTTTGATCTCGTCAAGATAGAAGCTGGAAAAGGACAAAGAAGAAGAAGAAGATCAAGATCGAAGTTTTTGGGCCTCTCCCTCTCTCTTTCATTAGGGTTTCTACAGTTTCTGGGCTAGACGAAATTCTGAAGCCGCATCGAAGTTATGAAGTTGTAAGGTCCAAGTTGTGAAGTTACAAGGTCAAAGTTGTGAAAATGCAAGGTCGAAGTTGTGAAGCTGCAAGGTCGAAGCTATGAAGTTGCCTGTAGATCGAAGTTGCAAAGTTGTTAGGTCGAAGCTGCATCAAAGTCGAAGTTGTTGAAGCTGCTAGGTCGAAGTTGCAAAAATTATTGTTGGGGTCGAAGTTGCTACAAAAATTGTTGGAAGGTCGAAGTTTGTTGTTGGAAGTTATGTAAGGAAAGCTCATCAAGAAGGAAGGATGACTTGGTCTTAGAGGGTCTTGGTCAAGGTTCATAGGACTTGGAATTCGTCAATTGAAGTTCTGTAAGAAGAGAAGGATTTTGGTGGGTTTTCCTCTCAGTTGGTAAGATTTTGGCCCTGGTTGATCGCCTATATCTTGTGTCCTATCGTCTCATTGTTCTTTATGATTTGGTAGTTGTTTGATGATAGAGAGCACTAATAATAATAAAGGAAAGAAGAAGTTAATCAAGTAAAGTAAAAATACATCACAAGTAGTTATCAAAGTAAGAGAAATAACTACACTTGTTGCCCCCCAGATTCCTCAACACTAGACAAGGAGGAAGATCAGGGTGTTGAGATCAGACAATGGGGGTGAGTACACTTCAACAGAGATGAGAGATTTTTGTGGGAGTGTTGGCATCAAGAGGGAGCTCATTGTGCCTTATAACCCCCAGCAGAATGGGGTGGCAGAAAGGAAGAATAGGACCATTGTGGGTGCAGCTAAAGCGATGCTGCATGATCAGAGTTTGTTAGATGATCCAAAAATACAATTTTATCATAGGTTATAAAATTAGAATTAAATAATTATTAATTTAAGATATTAAATTAATAATTATTATTCTAGAATGTTTAATTATTTAATGGAGACTTTGAATTAGCTATTGTTGAACTAGATATGACTTTCAAAGTTTCGTATCTTAAGCTCTATTTTAGGAATTGTTAGCTAGTTGGTTTTTATAGCATTTATTGTAAATGGACACTTGTTATTTAATAGTGTTCCATAATTAGAGGTAGTTAGGACATAGGCTTATAAATAGCTCATTGCAGAGTGTTTGTTGTTCGGGTGTATGTATTTGCAAAATCATATTATGTAATTATTTTTTTCTGATTAATAAAATTATGTGTCTGAGGACACTTCTGCCATTATTGTGGTATCAGAGCTTCAGTAATGCTGCAGTTGATTTGAGGAGGAGATTCCAGCTCTATCAAATCATGGAATTGATCAAAAAATGATTGTGTTAGCTGCGCCCTACAAAGGCTACGATATCGCCATCCTGTTCCGTATTCAGAGCATTTGACTGTCACTGGTACTTGCAACGTTTGGATTCGCGTTTTGTAAGTATAACTGCAAGCTCGCTTGGTTGAAGGAAGCCATCTGGTTTTCTTCCAGCAATTGTTTCCTTAATCGAACTCTGTTCAAAGACTCCTCGAGCATCCTCTCGTAGTACTCAGCCTCCTGTAATGATGTTATCATATGAGGATATGCTTCCAAACATCTGAGCCTCCGTTCTGCATCTTCAAGTTGCATTTGCCATCTGTGAATTTCCATCTGCAAATCCTCCACACTTGAAATATTGCCTGGGCTGATCAAATGATTTGCGAGTTCGCTCTCACACTTCAATTTCTTGAGAGCTCTGTTGAGAAATTCTTGATTCTGAAGCCTGCCCCGTTCATGCTCTGGCAGATTGACAAACCGTGCAATAACATCCTCTATCCTTTTCTTGCCGGAAAATTGGCTCAATCTTCCAAATGGTGAGAACATAATGAGTGCAATATCGATGTCACAGAGGATGGAAAGCTCGTAGGCCTTTTTGATGAGGCCATTTCTCTGTTTGGAGAAGGTAACCTGCCTGTTTGTACTGTTTTCTATTTTCTTGATCTGGAGCGTAACTCTCCCCATGTTTAGGAATATTTTCCGGCAATCAATCAGTCAGTGATGGTGATCGAGCTTGCCAGTATCGGCCAGTCAAGATCTAGCCTAAAGGACAAGTAAAAAAAAAAAAAAAAAATCCAACATTTGA